>CBVK0103725319.1:0-11444 GCA_900067695.1 Picea abies
AAGGAAAGGAGAATAAAGTGGTTGACGCACTCAGCAAGAGGGTGCATGAGATGCATGCTACAACCGTTAGCATGTATCAGTCAGATTTATGCGACGGAATTTTAGAAGTTGTCAAATCAGATATGTGTTATGTGGACATAAAGGCGAACTTACAGCGAGGTATGTCACAGCATAAATTTGCAGGTTATGAGCTAAGAGAGGATGGAATCCTCATGTATAGACACAGAGTCTATGTGTCAAATAATTAAGAGTTAAAAAGTCTGATATTGTCATAGATACATAATGTTCCTTATGTAGGACATGCAGGCTACCAAGAGATGATTGTTGCAGTCAAGAAGCAATACTTTTGGCTAGTTATGAAAAATGAAGTTGTTGATTTTATTGCTAGATGTCTCGAACATCAGAAGTTCAAGGCTAAGCACAAACATCTATTTGGTTTGCTACAACTTTTTCCTATTCCTGAGTGGAAGTTCGAAGTTGTGACCATGGATTTCATTACTAAGTTTCCTAGGACTGCTAATCAACATGATTCTATTATGGTGGTGGTGGACAAGATTACTAAAGTTTCTCATTTTATTCCAGTGAAGTCAGCCTACAAGGCAACCAACATTGATGAGATATGCATGCAATAAATTGATAAGTTGCATGGTGTACCTAAGACAATTGTGTCTAATAGAGATTCCAAGTGCACATCAAACTTTTGGAAAGGGATATTCAAAGGACTTGGGACAAATCTTAACTTTAGCATAGCATATCACTCTGAGACAAATAGTCAAACAAAGAGAGTAAATTAGGTGATTGAAGATATGCTCATAATGTATGTGATGGATAAGCCATCAAAACCGGAAGACTACCTTCATTTGGTAGAGTTTGCTTACAACAATGGATAACAAGCATCCTTAAAGATGAGATCATTTGAAGAACTTTATGGTATTTTTGACAGGTGTATTTGACACACCGTCAACTGGAAAGTCAAATCTAGACCAGGGTTGTCTAAATAACCAAAGTCGTTTAGAATAAAATGACCCGACGGGTTTAATGGCTCCGTTGGCCAACTAAAATCCTAAAAATAATAAAGAAAAGAAACTAATCTATAAATATATGATACTAATAATATAATAATTACAAAAGTTCAAATGGAAATGTGAATATGTGCATGTGATTATAAACAATTTATGTACAACGTACAAGATTTACTTGACATCTTGCGAAACAAATGTTTTTTGAAATTATTTATGAAAGAGATAAAGAAAGCACATATATTTTTATGTTTTCTTTTGAATGTCTAAATATCTAAAACTAACGAATGTTAATCAAATATAATTGAAATAATAATACATAAACACTCAAAATCTAATTCATGTTGTTCTTATTTCATTAACAAAATATTTTAAATAAATAACATGTAAACTAACCTGTAACTAATCGACTAAAATGAATTTATCCTCCTGTGCAAATTCCAGACTCTTAACTATCCAGCCTATGAGGCAAATCTATAAAAGAACAGTGCTAATGCTCCCAGAATAAACTCAAAGATGCATTGGAGCGAGTATATAACATCATAATGATAAATATACATATCTAGTGATCTTATAATAATGAACACTTATAAAAGGAGGAAACTCAATACAAAGCATTCATATAATCCATCAATCAATATCTGTCATAAATCAACAATATTTAAATGGCAGATTGATCACAGATGTAGTATGGAACAACAAGTTACATACATAATTGAAGTACTTAATAATATGAAATACCATACGATAACCAGACTAAAGTTGCATCAAACATAATAACATTTCATAAGATAGAGGCAAAACATAATGGGGTAAGTGTCACACAGGTCTAAAGCCAAGTAGTGAACAACTTCTCCATATTAGTCTTCAAAATCATATGTCCATAATGTATCCCAGCCAAAGATGTATTTACTACTAAGAGTGACCAATATTTAAACTAGCTTAGGATTCACGTACTCTTATCATGCAAGATAGAGTGCAATCTCCAAAAAATAGATAGTATTACAAAAATAGTGAAACTGGAAACCACTCATGTATGAATTGGTTTGTCAAAATAAATCAAAGTTTTATCAACATAAAAGAAAGAAACTACTGAATAATAGAGCGCATGATCCAAGGTGTTTGCTCCATGTAATCAGCATCATAATCATCAACTTCCTGTAGATAGCAAAACAAATTTAAAATTCAAAAAATAATGCTAACTAATATTCACAAATAGACTGACTACAGAATCTTAGATTCTGTAGCTAGTCTTATTATTAACAAAAGGAAATCAAAATTAAATCTCTCTATTTTTATTTTTCATAATAGAATGAAATAAAATCAAACAAAATCATTTTTACCATTAGAAATTAGCAAAAGAAGGATCAGACAGTTCCAAATTTATGATGGTTTTGAAACTGGTTGTATTTTTTATGATTATATTACTGGATCTCTTGGGTCTTTTATTTTCCCTTTCTGTGTGTGATTTCAGCTCTTGGTTCTCTCGTTCCAGTAGAAAATTCTGAGCAGCTAAATGTTTTACTTGAGCCTGTAACAATGAAATATCCCTGTAATAGTGTTCTATCCAATTTAAGCAATTGTCACAATGTACTAGTGCAATGGAAGATCGATGTGGAATGTAGTCAGAAACGGGTATTTCGTGCTTCCCTGTGGCTTGGTTCAAGTCGTGACTAATGCCAGCAAAACCTTCTTTGCCCTTGAGACATGGGGGTAATCTAGACATGAAGTGATATTGTTCAACTTGGGCGGTAGTTTCGTTCCCGGGACATTGGTTGTCTAGATCTTCATGAGCCAATAATCATTTATCTCTTGATCTGAACATTGATCATTGACCTCAATCATAGAGATCAAGCTCAAATGAGCATTTTTCCGATTCCTTAAATTCCTAGAAATCAATCGACCATACCTCTTATTTTTAAAATTAAATTTGAGCTATGTTGTTTCTTACCCTTACTAATTTTCTTTGTGATAGGTTTTTCATTATGATTCTGATTAGATTCATTCGTAAGAAAAGGGGAAGATTTTCCTTTTAATTCGCCCACTACCTGTTCCAAATTGGGGTTTACATTTAAAGGCGGTTTGATTGTATTGTTGGCCTGGAAAAAACCATTTTGGCTTAAGAAACTCTCCCAATTGTCCTCGATTTTTGATAGATGTGATAGCAATAGGATTTTAACGAGACCGTGATGAAAAAGACTCGACCGAGAGTTCATGCTCTGTCGCTTATAGTGTTTTGACATTTTATAAAGGCTCATTAACAAGTATAACAGCATGTTCAGATCAAACCCTATGAATAACATGAGCATACGGATGTTGTATAAAAATACCAAACCATACCAGCCTTCACATGTGATAAATTGTTTCAAAATTAAAACAAGGTTTTGCCATCTAGGTTTCAAAAAAGCAATGGGAATACCTTTAGGGCAGCAAGTGGATTTGCAGGAGACCATGAACAAGCTCCATGGAACATCCTCCATTTTAGCATTCTTAAACCACTTCTCACCTTCCAGTTGGAGTCTTGTTCATCCGAGCTATGAAATCTTATGTTACTTCCAATTGCACATCCCTGACCTTGGCCCTAAAACCATCAAATGTCTATGCAAAGGCCTACACGACAACAAGGTTGTAGCCTTCAAATTTCCTTAGGAAGACATCCCAACCAAGAGCCTTCAGGTCATCTATGGCGTCATTGTGGGAAAGAAGGGCTTGGCAACCATTCGGCTCAATTTGAGGCCATGGCCACTATGCAATAGACACAAAAGATATCACAGGTGGTAGGTTTCTCCTTCCAACAAACGAGTAGCAAAGAGAGATCTGTGCAAACTAAAATGGCCCGAAAACTAGGAAGTTTGGAGACTGCCATGTTGCGATTACTTAATTTTAGTGATACATTGAATTGAAGGGTGCGCAGATATAAGATCCATTTCCCAGAATTAGTATCAAACCCTTGATTACCATCGAATTCCAATTCGAACAATGAATGGTTTCATTAATGCACAGGATAGTAGGGTGAGGTGTATTTGTGGGTACAACAAACCAATACCAAGCAACATGAAGGTTGATATGACTGTTGAGAGCATGAGACCCATATTGAATGTTAACCCAATGTTTTGTGAATTCATACAATTCAAAAATTACAACCAAATGATCAACCAAAGAACCAATTAAGTCATGGTATCCATAAAACATAAAGATTGTGATGGTAATTAAATCAATGAATTCATAAAGCTTGAAGCTTAGCGATATATGAGTGCCTTCAAAGTGAAATTTGTTTAGGCAAAAGATATAATGACAAAGCCCAAACCAATTTTTTATTTAAATTCATGCTTACAGTCATGAATTGTAAAACAAAACAAGTGAAAATTCAAACGAAAAACTCAATAAGACAAGTTTAACCCAATCATCGCCTCGAAGTCCAAAAACACGAATATTCATAAATTTAAGGAGGTGGAAGCCACAGAAAGGTGTAATCCCTTTGTGATGATTTTAATTGTGATAAAAATCGACAGAATTGGTGGCTGCCAACAAGTAGAAAGTGCAACACGCCAGTGAGTTGGGATAAGCCAGCAAACCGCTCAGTAGTTGGGCCAGATCCGCTCTGGGAAATGGAAGAGCAGATGACAAATATAAGACAAAATGTAAAGGTTTCCCAAGACATGCAAAAGAGTTATGCAGATAAAGGAAAAACTCATAGAGAGTTTAAAGTGGGTGACCATGTGTTTTGAAGGTTAAAACCAGACGTAATTCCCTGACATTGGGGAATTGTTCTAAGTTGGTCGTGCGCTATTGTGGTCCATTTAAAATACTGGAGAGGATCAGTCATGTCACATATATGCTTGCATTTCCTACATCCTTGTGTATTCATAATGTTTTCCATGTGTCATTGCTCATAAAGTACGTACATAATGCTAATCATATCATTGATTGGAATGTGATTCAAGTGGAGCCAAAAGGCAATTTTCGAGTGTGACTGGTTTGCATATTGAATCGGAAAATCAAGCAACTCCATAATCGATCCATGGAGTTGGTAAAGATCCAATGTGTTATCACTCCAAGAAACTCCTTAGGGTTGTAGGCTAAGGATGCTTGGTAACTTAAGAAATCAATAATCAATGTGTGTGGATCAATGGGATAATTGAGGATGGCTAATGAGAAGAACAACTTATCAGGCATTCGAATGAGACAGTGCTTTTAGAAACCAATAATCAGATGCAGTAATTTGGAATGGGGTATGAAGAACACTATTCTAGATAACCAAGTACATTAACATGCAAGGTCATACAAGATAGTAAGAGTTCATTCAATTCGAATTCATGAGCCAAATAAGAAGATGACAGTTCTTAATAGTTGAGTTAAATTGAATCGAATTACAGAGCAATAAAACACATGAGAAAATCTGATATTAGTAGCAAAAGAAAAATGTGATTCATATCAAAATAAGAGTCTAAGTACATAGGCCAAATGTATCCAAGATTAAACCCCCTAGTGCTCCAAATGTCTTTGGCTTTATAGCCTTTTACAATCAGTTTCAGATCCTAAAACAATGGATCTGATATTCTAAAAATAGAAATTCAAAACTGATTTACAAAAGAGAAGGAGAGATCCTCAAGATGAGGTCAACCTCTATCTTTTGGTCTTCAAACATTGGTTGAAAGTTGATGAAGTGTAGCCTAGCCTTCCAAGGCTCTTTGATCTGTTCCTTTGAAAGTGGAATTCGAATTTGATGATGTGTGCCAAAAATCCCTATCATTTTGCCCTTGAAAATCACCAAATCTAGTCAAAAAATTCCCTTTTGACTTTCATCTCCAATAATGGCCTTCAGATTTTGATTTGATAATTCATAACCAGCTTATTGAAGAAGAATTCAAACCATTCAAACCCAAAAATTCTTGATCTGGGTGAAAATTTGGCTATTATGGCCGTGACAGGCTTTCCACAGCAAACTTACCCGAAAATCTGCTCCTGCGCTGTTGAAAGTCGCCACTTTCCACAGCTAACTAGTTATAATTCTGCCTTCTGCGCTGGTGAAAGCGCATATTTTTTCAAAATCAAACTTCTTAGTCATGGAGAGTCCGTTTTGCATGTTTAAATAGTCGATCGACATCTACAAATCCTGAACTTTCCAATGGTACTTTCAGATCTTCATTTGGATCTCGGGAAGCTATCTAAAATTTCCCTACAAGATTAGGCATCTTTCCTTCAAAAATGCCGGTGCGTTTATGAGTGCTAACATCTGGCTCCAACTGGGATGGATACCTCCCTGTGAGGTGTCCAAGAACCTAGTAGACCTTGTGCCTTTAGTATTGGGCCATGGAGTCATTCAGCCTTTTCGGTGGTTAATGAGCACACACAGGCTCACCTAAACCACCGAAAACATAAACTTACCCAAAAATCAAAACTTGATGAATCTTGATTCCCTGCAAGAGTATAAAGATCTCAGGGCTTGCTAGACGCAGCTCCTCTCTCTGTTTTGCACTTAATTTTCTTGGTGACTGACTGATTTATCCTATTATATTTTCCTAACATGTGAAGCTACTCAGGCTTTACTTCTCATGTTGCTCATTATATGGTCAATGCGTGCAACCCAGTCTGGCACTCTATTGCAGCAGTTTCCCATGTTCTAGGATCAGCAGAGTCAAAGCTGAATTGCACCATACCAATTGTCTCAAGGAATGCTTTGACAATCTGTGGGTCTTTTGATGAGATGTCTTTACTCTTTCTCTTGCAGAGCATTGCAGACATCCTTCAAGTGTAAACATTCTTCCTGGAAAAGACCTGCAAGAAAAGTTACATATACAAGAGGAGGATAAAATGAATGGTAACAGATATTTGTAAAGCCATAGATCCAGTAGCCAATGCCAACCCTAGATGCCAGTAAGCCACAACCAAATGCAGATATGGTATTCAACAAAAATAGTGCACATATGTAGTTGTCTATATATATTCATCCCTGCCAAAGTTGATGCACCTTTTGCTGCTTCGTCAATTTCAGATATGTTATCAACAAGAAATGGAGGAGCTTCGGGAAAAAAGTCAATGCCTGCCAAGTGTTGAACCCATTTAAATGGCCTTTGTGCTCTTTTCTCATCATATGCAAAGTTGAGACCTGAAGACAGTTTAGCTATCTGATGAGGAAGCTCAATCCCAGTGTTATCTGGAAACAAGTTTATAAGAAAATTGTTCTCACTGCCTCCTTGCATACCATCAACCCCAACACAAACAACATGCAACTTTAGCAAGTATTCAAATTTCAGAGTGACCAATTTGCTAGGCTTTGTCCCACTAGTCAGTTCATCATGATAGACATGAACAATGACAGTAAGAGGGTGAACTTGATAATAACCGATTGCATCCACATTCTCCTTGATCTGCACCTCACTATTACTTGTAGTTACCAGTCCAACAAGCAATTTCTTTGCTTCTGTATGACAAAAAGTTCTGTGAAGGTAAGCATTGCCATACGAGTAAGACAAGGCTTCAACTGCACATCTCTGCACGAGCCTAGAGATAAATGGTTCGAGCTGCTTAATTAGTAGACTCTATAATTCAACTACATTAACTAAATCTACAGAGCCTTGCTCATTAAACACCTTCAATGCATAAGTCAAAGCACCAATTATATCAGTAACTTGAACATCATTCCTACAACTTCTAATGTTATCTCCAAGACTATGCACTAAACAAGACATACCACCGGAAATATTAGCTAAAGCACCCATAGCATTTTCCTGCAAAGCTTGGACAGGTGCTCCACATGAAAACTCCTTTGAAGGAACTAAAATTGCACTGATGAAAACAGGAATGCCACCTGTATCCACCAAAGATCTCTTTGCGCTGTCTAATTTGGAAGAAAGAGCTTGTAGTGCACCATCTGCTTCAGCACGAACAGATACATCATTTTCAGAACCCAAAAGCTTAAGCAGGGATTCAATAGGGCCAATCTCATTCACTCTGTTAATGTAATATTGGTTTCTGCATGTGATTCATTGAGTGGCTGAATGTCCTCAGCGTCAGCCATCTTCTAGATTTCTTGAGTAAAAAAGATTGCAGAGGGATTCAGGTAAAATAAACTGAATCTCGACCTTAGCACTATTGCCACCATCTCAAGCAAATATTGTCTAGAAGACCCATCTTCACAAATCACTAAAGTAATATAAGCACCGAAATTAAAAACACTTTCTGTGGACGATGGAAGGACCAGATTCATCATACTCGGCCTTTGCAATCCACATCTGTTGGAATGTGCTGAGAAATGCCAAGATAGAACCTCCAATCCAGACACTGTACTTCCTCTCTGGAGGTGCAACGACCTTGATTTTCATGCTGATAGAAGCAAGTGCAGTGATTTCCTTGCTCATACGGTCAACAATACCAGGAAAACATATTAAACCCACCACTAAGCACAATGTTTCCATATGGATCCTTTCTAATATCCACGTCATACTTCATGATGGGGTCGTATGTTGTCTCATGGATACCAACAGTTTCCATCTTAATTAGAGAAGGCTGGAACAATACCTCAGAGCATTTGAAACGTTCGACATCAATGGTGATCACCCGCCCATCAGGGAGCTCATAAATTTTGTCAATTGAAGAATAGCTTTTAGCTGTCTCAAGCTCCTGTTCATAGTCAAGTGCCATATATGCAAGCTTCTCCTTCACATCACAGACAATGACATCAGATGCACTTACGTCCATTGCAGGCAATATAGAAGGTATGGGCATCAACAAAAAATGGCACAATGAAATTGCGCTACCAATAACCAACACCGCCTACCACAAATCCATAATTAAACCTCGAGATTGGAAACCTTATGAAGATCTGTTAACAGATTTTGAGGCGACAATTTCTCAAGCATTGATCACAAAACCGTTTGATAATCGAAAAGCACACCTGAATGATGAGTTTGCTTGTCAAACTGGAGTTTCGACTTTTCTCAGCCACATTGAATGGATCTGAAGCTCTGATAGCACGTCTGGGTGAGAGATTTACGACACAAATTTGTCAAACTATCAGAACGCATCTAAATTTCATCAAATCCGCATGCGCGCACATCTTCTGCCTGCAAAATCGGGGATCTGGACTCAGTTGCGACTTCTATACAAGATTTGGCATAAGTCCCTGTGGTTTTCATTAATAAAGCAGCAAGCCTTGCTTCAACCCTCTGTTTCAAGAAAGTCCGTTTCTCCAAGCAGGTCCATTTCACCATTTCCTTACAAAGCGATATCTGAAGATCTGATGTTCCAGGGATTTTCGCAACTGCATTGAGTATTGCTCTGACAATCTTAGCAGTTTTAGCTTTTGGAATCAGCAAAAAGAAGTGGTGTAGAAGTGTGAGGAGACTCCTCAGCTCTTCCCCCCTCTTCTCCTGTGTGAGAAAATCATGAAAGTTGGAAATCGCCTGCTCTTTGATCCGGATAGCTTCAGATGAAGATGAAGGAATCTCAATTATCTGACGGAGAATAGAAATTGCCTCTGCAGGGTCGGTGTCCTTAATGTCCAATGCAAGACTGAGATACTCCGTTGTTGCAGGGATCGATGCCATTACTGCAAACCTTTTAAGAAAAACCAGCAGAGAGATCGAAAAGATATTTTCTCAGCGAATTCAGCAGCCTCACGCAGGTCTGCATACTGCAGGGTTCTTTTTATTTCACTTGCAGCGGACCATGAACCATGAAGTAAAGCTTTAATATGTGGATCTGTAGATGTGGACGTTTGCAAAATTATGCGCACCTGGCTCAAATAACACAAACAGATTGAAATCACTTGAAACTTATTGTGTGCAGTTTCCTGAAACTGAAAAGCAGGGGCACACAGACACACTAACATCACTTGTTTGCCATGATGCTATATCAAATGTCACTATTTTCACATCACCTCCAAAACTGGAAGTAATTTGCCATCTGTTTCTTCTTGGAGTACACGATGTAAGTTCTTTACAAACCCTCATCTCAAAATTTATGCTCACAGCAACATCACCATCTCCAGCTTTGGCATTATCATAGCATCATAATTCAATAAGTCTCCAGACAACAAAGACAAAACTAGGATTACATTTCCTCAAAAACTAGCCTCTGTCCTTATTCAACAATAACTGAAAGCGATCTATATGCTTGTAGGACAAGCTTATTTTTATGTCTACTCCTACATCTAACCAGTAGAGGCAGATTGATCAAGTAAAACTGGATTTCCAATGCAGCCAAGTGAGAAACTGATCTACTGATATCATGCTTGATCTTGACTCGAAAAATATTAGAAAACATAGCATACAGAAATGGAGTTTGAAAGGGCAGCAGAACCAACCTTCGTTTGACAAAAGCAATTTGACATTTGTGCTGTTCGAGAACTCTAGATAATCAGCAAAAGGATCAATGACATTGTAAGAAAACACTTCTTACTGTTGTTTCGACTGAACATCAGAAGATCTCTGCATACCCTTCTTCCGAGAATAGCTGCCACATTCAACTGCGTGTAAATTTGAACAGGGTTGCAAACTCACTACATTGTTGATGATGAATGGTTTTTTGTTGTCTGCAGATCTAGATTCAAGTATAGTGCATGCAAACATGTTGATTTCTGTGGATGACTTTTCAATGTCAGTTGCAGGAGCTTCAATATCTACTGCGGAAGTTTCTGGATGACAGTATTGTTCTTCATCAAAGACAAGTGAATCCACCACTCCCTTGTTTTGCATAGGAAAATGAACAATCTCCTGATCTTCCTCTTGAACAACAACAATAGAAATAATTTCATGTTGACAACTAGAAGAATAGACATTTTGAGTGTGTGAATGAAATTTTTCACAACAACCTTCAAGAAGAATTTCCCGAGCAAAATACCTTTCACATCGATGATGGAATACTCTATGAAACTCATTTTAAGAGGATATGCTAGAAGGAGGTAAAGAACGATACCATTCACGAGCATCTCCTTCTAATGAGAAGACAAACATCTTCATGAGCACATTGTCATGATATACATCCAGTTGAATCATGCATTGATGAAATCTGATGAGATGATCCGAAGGATTATCTTCTTTCTTTTCTGCAAATCTTGGGAGGTGATCTCCCCAAATATCTATAGAAGGAACTGGATGTGGGAAACCAGGAACTGTTGAGAAGTCAAGAGGTGCAAACCTCCAAGCCAAAAGAGCTGCAAACGCTTTTGACATTTGATTGATGTGGAGTCGCCACTGAATCTTTCCTTCAAAAATGCCGGTGCGTTTTTTAGTGCTAACAGACGTCAAACCACTTGAGTCAATACTTCGTCAGGTGACATTATGGGAGACTAAGGGCCTTTGAAGAATAAGGACCATGCCTTATTACACACCCCTTAGAATCATCGTGAGAGACTGTCACAATTTTCCCTCACGACATTGTGGATCTCTCAAACTAGGTAATCGTTAACCTACAGTTCGAGCC
>CBVK0103725344.1:0-19054 GCA_900067695.1 Picea abies
GATTCAAAACATAACTACAACACTACAGAAAGGGAAGGATTAGCTATGGTATATGCATTACAAAAATACAAAAATTATTTGTTAAGGAAAAATTTCAAGATGTTTACAGATCATTCTGCTCTGAGATATTTATTCAATAAGCCAGTGTTGGGGGGAAGAATTTGCAGATGGATACTATTATTTCAGGAGTTTGACTTTGAATTTGTGGTGAATCCTAGAAGATTGAATGCAGGACTAGATCACTTATCTAGGATAACTAATGGAGAAGAACCCCATAACTTGGAAGACAACTTCCCAGATGCACAATTGTTTTTAGTACAGATAGATGATGAGTATTTTTCTAACATTATTGAGTTTTTTAGTATAGGATTTTCACCAAAGGAATTTAATTCTACACAAAAGAGAAATTTGGTGGTTAGAGTTGTAGACTACCAATTGATTGTAGGTCATTTATACAACATTGGAGCATATAAAATTTTGAGGAGATGTGTTATGGAGCATGAAAGGCCTATCATTTTAGTATAAACACATGGAGGAAACTATGCATGGAAAGATATTGTGCAAAAGGTATTGCGTGCAGGATTATGGTGGCTAATAGTTCACAAGGATTCCAAGGAGTACTGTCAGAATTGTGATGTTTTCCAGAGAGTTGAAAAGCCATCCAGGAGGGATGAGATGCCATTGAGCCCACAAGTAACTCTGCAAGTGTTTTGATAAGTGGGAAGTAGAATTTGTAGGTCTAATTAATCCACCATCAATAAGGTCAGGAGAAAGATATATTATTACAGCGACATAATACTTGACTACATGGGATGAGGTAGCAACAATGAAGGATTGCAGCACAAATACTGCAACATTCTTTTTATTTGAACATGTAGTTACAAGGTTTGGATGTCCAAGAATATTGATGAGTGATCAGGGGACTCACTTTATCAATAGTACAATATAGTCAATGATGGAAGAATTTGAGATACATCATTAGAAGAGAACTCCTTATCATCCTCAGGCAAATGGAACATTATAAGCATTCAACAAGATATTGGAAAATGTTTGACCAAGATTTGTAATGTAAACAGGGATGACTGGGACTTGAAGGTACCAACAATGTTATGGGATTATATAACCACATGCAATAAGCTAACAGGGAAAACATCTTTTATATTGGTGTATGGACAAGAAGCAGTAGTTCCCTTAGATTATTCGATACCAAGTATGCACATTGTAGTAATTACAGATATGACAGAAAGAGGCGCAGCACAAGAAAGATTAGATCAACTCATGGAGTTGGAAGAAGAAAAAATTATAGTTGGTTTCCATCAGTATGTACAAAAAGAAAATGATAAATCCTGGAATGACAAACAAATTAAGAAGAAGAAATTCAAAGTAGGAGATATGGTTCTCCTCTATGACAATAACTACTTGCATCACCCAAGCAAGTTCAGAATGCATTGGCTAGGGCCATATGAGATCAAGTTTGTCACAGATGGAGCTGTTGTACAGCTGAAGGACTTAGCAGGAAAGGAAATGCAAGGAATGGTGAATGGTAGTCGAATGAAACTGTATAGGGACAGTTGAAATACCAACTCTCAGTAATTATGGCGTAGAAAGTAGAATTGTACACAATATATATAGTAGGAAGAAAAAGAAGAAAAGGAAAAGAAAAAGAAGAAAAAGGAAGAAAAAAGTGGAAAATTGAAGAAAAAGACAAATATAAGTAATTAGAGGAAAAGAGGTAGACAGATAGTTCATAATGAAAGTGCATAACAGATAGTAAATTGGTGCGAAGGAATTCAGGATATTGCATGCAGAAAATGTAAACACTGCGCGACGGGACGGAAAATGACCGAAAAGGTGAAAAACCGATGAACAAAAAAGAAAGGGCGCATCAGAGAATTGATGGCATAGTCTATAAAAAGGGAAAATAAGGGAAAACACAAAACACTTGTGATGTTTTAGCAAAGGAGTGGCATATCAAACATGGTGCGAGTGAGTAAGAATTTGTGAAGAACCCGACACCTAAATACTAATTGGCACGAAGGACCTGAAGCACTAACAAAACACTGGAAGAAATTACCAGAGTGGTCGATGTGGATGATATTCCAACTACAGAAAGTGAATCAATCAGTTCGACACAAATTGAAGAAGAAAACCCATAAGAAGAAGAAGTGGAAGTCATCCAAGCAGTGCAAGGATGAAACCCTAGGCTGGAAGAAAACCCTAACACAAAAAACCCAAGAGTGATGCACGTAGAGGGTGAACATGGTGAATATGACAGGGATAAAACATATTCAGATAAACTTGCAGTAGAGGAAAACCCAGAGGTCGAGGATGACCATGACACAGATGAAGAAATGCAGAAAGAAGAAACCCTAGAAGAAACAACAACAGGGTCATCGAGGAAAAGGTAAGCAGTGCCATCAATGTGCACACAAACATAGATTTTGTTGTTAGTGCCTCACATTATGAACTCAATCATTATTGTAGAATATATTCTGGGATGTGTTCCCAAGTTAAGATACACAGACCATGATGTGACAGAAGTGGCCAAGTTCTAGAGCTTGCGTAGGTGGTTTATATGGAAAACAAAGGGTGAACCGGATGTGACAGAAGTGGCCAAGTTCTAGAGCTTGTGTACGTGGTTTATATGGAAAACAAAGGGTGAACCTCGAAAGGAATCCCAAACAATGGATAGCTTGAATTTACATCTATGGAATTTGTGGGGGGAATTACATTTCTAGTGAGGAATTTACTAGAAATTACTCACTTTAGTAGGGGAAAAGACGTCAATGCATGCGTAAAACAACTTTTTGTGTGCATACATGGAGGGTTTTTATGGATGGAAAGACATGTCTCGATCAATGTCAACCTAATTTCTAAGCTGACAAGACTATCGATAGATGGGGTAAATCTGGGGTAGTACCGCGATGATAAAATGAAGGAAAAGGCTATTTTAGAAGAAGTGAAGGCTACTTTTTCCATGGATAGGGGCAATAGAGGAATGATCATTAAGAACATCAATGAACCAACTACCATATTTGTGATGAATTTTATGTCTTACAGGCTACTAAGGAAGTGTCACAAATAAGAGGCATCTGCAGGGGTGGTCATAGCAGTTTCACAGTGCGCAAAGGGTACGATTCTTAGTTGGGCATTGTATTTGCTCAACCTTTTCTTAGAAGACTGCAAAGATATGCAGGATGCTGGAACAAAGTTTCACTATTCCTCATTGTTGATTCTGATAGCATTGGAGGCATGGAAAAAATATAATTTTTCAATGTTTTGTTGTGAAAGAAGAGGAAAGTGCAACGCAGAGAGATATGAAACCTTACGACACAACATAGATTCCATGCAGAGAAAATTCAAATCAAACATTTTTTGCATGTATATTAAGGAGATGTAGGATAAAATTGTAGAAAAATTGTAGACACTTGGAGAATTTCACCTGAAGTGGTGAAGGAGCATGAGGGGATAACCAAATTTAAGGAATCTAGGCATAACATATGGATACAAGACATAAGATAACCTAAGAATACTTGGCTTAGGATGCACTATTTCATTACAGCAGAATAATTCCAATGGATACTAGTAGAATAGCCAGAGAAATGGAAGGTGCTAGCAACAGTTAAGAAAGGAGAAAAGAGAAAAGAGGAGGAAAAAGTTTCCACAACGCATAAATCTAGTATCCCAACAACTAATACTATAAAATCAGTAGAACACACCAAATCAACAGTTGTTGGTACAACAATAAAGAAACCAAGGAAGAAGGAAACAATCTTGAGAGCCTCGGTGCTAGGAACAGACAACACAGAAAAAAAAAAAACAGAGAATCATAGAATAAAGATGTAATCTCAAACTAGGAGACAAGGACTGGAAGTATACCAGAGGTAACAAAATTTGTGCAGTTAGAAAAGAGGAAATAAACCATGTATATGGGAGAATAGAGGAAGAATATGAGGGCATAGAAGAATCCCATTGATCTCACAATCATAGAGGGTGATGCATAGTTAGTAGCGGATAAGGTGCAAGACTGATGAGAAGAAGCGCTCTATGTCGCATAATATCAAAGAGGAGAACTCATGAAAAAGATAATGAAAATTAAAGAAGTTCTAGAGAGATTATAGCTCAATGTCGCACAACAAAGAAGAGAAGCACAACATATGTTGATACATGAAGAGAAGGAGACAGTCCGGACAGAAATAATAAGAAGCACAATGTTACAAATAAGACTGATCATGCTACAAGGTAGATGAGGACACAATGCAGAAACATGTCAATGGCGTGGAGCATATGGAATTGGTATTGGCTAAGATACCAACAAAGGAATTATTTAAGTTGTCGATGAGCGTCACACAAGAAGTACAATCAAGGGTGAGAACAAGTGCAACAAACTTGGAGACATCCAAGGTAGAGAATGAGGTGCTAGAGATAGTCCTCAAAGAAGTGTAGATTGAATGTGAGGAGGAAAAACAACGTGCAGGTAAACTGGAGCAAATGCTTGAGGAAGTCTTCCAAACGATCCTAGAGAACACAATAGCAGGAGAAATTAGTGTGAATGAAAAGATAAAGAGGATAGCATAGACGATGGAAGGGTATAAACAAGAGATAGTAGAATTGGTTGGGAATCTAACACCAACCATCCCTCAAGAGGTTGGATCAGAGAAGGAGCAACAAGAAATAAAAAAAAACATATAATATTGCACTGGAAGTAAAATAAGTAACATATCTCTATGAAAGGACCACACAGATATGAACAAGCTTGGAAAAATATGAAGGGATCCAATAATTAGATCAGAGGGAAGAAAAATGCCACATTTCAGGAGTTAAAGCAAAGGTAGAAGACAATGTCTGTATCAGAAAATTTCAGGAGTTAAAGCAAAGGTAGAAGACAATGTCTGTATCAGAAAGAATGAAGGCCACGCAGGAAATTAAAAATATACAAGCAGATTTGAAGATAGTCCAAGGGGAAATATAGACAAGACAGGATCAGTTGGAGCCCTTGCAGAAGCAAGCAGAAAACATGATAGCAAAATTAGAGACAGATAAAGGTAGAGTAGAACATGCACACTCGGATAGCATTAAAGTGTTGTAGGAGAACATAACAATGCAGGTGGTGGAGACCCTGATAGAAAAGAGTGTGTAGGCCAAGACACAATTAGATGCACTTACAAAGAACTTCCAGGCATTGGGGAAATATGTATGCGAGGCACACATTGCCTGAAGTGGCTCGGGATAAACCACAGGTTAGTGTTGGGAGCTTGTTGGAGCAAGAAATTTTGGGGTTCAACACAGTAAACGAGGCCAAGAGCTATGGAATGGACCAAAGGGAGAAACATGCACTAGGAAAGAAGGAAAAGCAGTGTGAAAAAAGGAAAAGGAAGCAACACACCAGGAAAGAAGGAAGATCAACGTAGAGTCAAAGCAAGGAACATTTGGATCAAAGACCAACCACACAAAAGGTAGTTAGAAAGTGGACAAGTGGAGTGCATTTAGAATTAGGGTTTTTAATCATGACGTAAGGGTTTTTACCCACTTTTTTATATAAATAGCATTTGTATGAGGTAGTTAGAGGTATCATATCTTATCTTAGAGTTCATGTGTGAAGAACCTACTTTTGGAGAACTTTTGAGTCTTGAGTGGAAGTATCTATTTTGTTGAGAGTTGTGGAGCTCGGATGGAGTCAGTTTTGAGATGTAACTGAGGGTCAGGTCGCAATATGTGTATTTTGATGTGACGTTGGTCAACTTCACTAGTACTAAATCCATGATGTAATTTTCTTAGTGAAGGATAATTTTGATGAAGAATAATAAATAAAGCATAATATCTTTGTGGACGTATCCCAGGGGGTGAACCATAGTAAAAATGGTGTCTCTATGTGTGTTGTGTTGATTTTATAGAACCATAGTAAAAATGGTGTCTCTATGTGTGTTGTGTTGATTTTATATGATTTATTATGAATGAATGTATATATGAATGCATTTGTTAGAGTTTATTTACAATGTGCACTAGAATAATCATGCATAATGAATGTCATTGAATTGATAAAATAGTATATCTAACGAATGTTATAGTAGAATGCATATTAAAATAGAAGAAGAAGTCTAATAGGCATAAAATCCCATGATTTCCATACCTTCCATGATTGCAAACACTTGGATCATGCAATCACCCATAAGCCATCTTGGGTGAGACTTTGTTGTGAACTCTGTGTGTGCTATAGCCTTATGGTTTACCAGAAGGGGCGATGGTGAATAGGGTTTTGTTGGAGAACTAAGGTAGAACTTGGGTCATCCCATACATCCAAAAAAAAATCTTGTGTTAAATATTTCATGAGTAGATTCTCTATTATTTGACATTAGATAGTATTATGAGAGAACTTGTTTGATTCTTGTAGGTCATATTCATGAAGGAGCTTTGCATTGGAGCTCAACCGTTGGAGCAGCGAGGATGAACATCAGGAATAAGGTGAAAAAAAAATTCTCTTTCTCTCTCTCAGACTCTCACATAATAAAATAGAAAATGTAAATATGGGAATGTTAGGTACCATTTGTTATAACTGTCTTAACTGAAGGAAACCCAGTTGAGGGGGGTTCTAGCTATTCGCAGGGGGGATTTTATCACAACAGTTTTTGGAGACCATTCTGATGAGAACAAGTTGTTCTTATTAGTTTATATTCTTTGAATCCACTCATTTTTTGTTTTGTTTTCTTCTCTTTCCAAATATGTTGTTCTTATTGACACTCCTGGCTAGTCCATTCTTTGAATTCTAAAGAGTTTAGTTGAAATTTTTTCCAAGTTTTAACACTCAGAATTTCATCAGAGCATCTTTGTTTTGAATAATGCTTCATTTTAAACCATTACAGATAATCTTGGATGCTCCTCTATAGTCTATTATGGGGCTTCCATACCCCTAGGATACTCTGTCGGCACTGTGGGGGGGGCGTCCTTCTCCTTACATGGGTAGTTTTAAGACGTTTTTGGCTCTGTTTTTTGGGTTTTTTCGCTCTAATTTTTGCCTCAAGTTCTTATATGTTTGGTAAAGTATTTATTTGATTGAAAGGATTGTGTTTATCATTATTTAAACCTCTTTTTTTTTGCCTCTTTTCATTTGATTATCTCTTATCTTCTTTGATTTGGATATTTTCACAAGTTTCTTTGTTGAGTTTCTTGTTTTGTCTTTTTTGACAAACTTTTCATCAAGAGTATTCCTGCACTCTTTTGAAACTTTTCTTCAGCCATTAACCTTTTCTATTTGGAATTTGAGGTATTAAAAAAATGATTTCCCTTTCTTTCACATGTTTACTTCTCTATTGAACATGTGTGATTTAATCTTTTTGGATTAAGGGTCTTTTCATACGTTTGTTTCTTTGAATTTATTGCTTACTTTCTTTATTTCTTTTTCTTGGGGATTTGAGTCAAATATTTGAATCTTGTCATTATTGATTAGGAAGAAAGAGAAAATTTGTGTTCTTTCAAGGTGTTCATTAACTTTGAAATAAGGAAAGTACAAGAATTGCATTCAAAGTTTTTGGGTGGTGCATATCTGTAGTTTGCATTTGGGAATGGAAAAAGACTCTTCTCCTTTCCATAGTTAGCTTTCATCAAAATTGAAATTCTTGCATTTAATTTTCATCTTGCATGGTTTAAAGAGTCGAGTTGAAATATCATCAGTTTCACTTCCATATCCTTGAATAAAAAACAACCTTAAAAAAAACATTAATTAAAATCTATCTAGAAATTTTTCTTTCTAGGGCTCTGCAAACCAACATTAGTTTAGGTCTAGAGAATTGGAATAAGTGGTGAGGATAACTCTCCAAAGCCATAAAAAAAATGTATCATCTTGAGTTAGGGAGAGAAATACATTTTCCACATATTTTTCCTGAGAATCCCTTCCCACACAAGGGTCAATCACGAGGTCACATTGGGACAAGCAGAGTAGCTAACCCCACTTTATTAGTCTTGGCGGTGTGCTGTGCATGTATTAAAAATGGTGTTGAAAGAAACTTGGGGATCACTTAGGAGAAACCCCTTTATATGAGGAATCTCTCAAGGGGATTTTGGATCCAAATACCCTTCCCTTGCATGTACAACCCGACTATTGAATGTTTCCCCAGGATCTAGTGTTGTAGGTGGTATCCTTAGTGGCCTATATCTTTAGGGTTAATACACAAGGTTATTGTGAAGGGGAAAGTATTTGATGTACCTAGAGCATACATTGGTCAAAATCACTCAGGATACTTGGATTTCATCACCAAGGGGTAAGTTCATTAAGAAGGTCGTTGACATAATTGTTCTGCCTTCTCTGCATCAAACCCTTTCTATATTGATTCTACGATGTTGGATTTCATCACCAACTAGTGGTTTCACTGTGGGAAGGTTTGTTTTCTTGTTTTCTTCCTAGTTTTGTTAGCGTGTGTTGTTTGTTTTCCTTATTTCTTGTTTTCTTCCTAGTTTTGTTAGCGTGTGTTGTTTGTTTTCCTTATTTTACCTTAGGATTGAGTCCATGTCTATGGCATCAGTTCCAGGATCTATCAACCAAGGGACCCCTTTTCCCAAGGAACCTTTTGTTTTTCCTTCTTCTGGAAATGTTGGCCTGCCATATATTGCTACTTTGACTTTACATGGACTCATTATAGGTGTACCTATATGGTTGTTTTCCACTCCATTTTTTTCCAATGTGCCTAGTGTGTCGAATGTGAACCCTCCATCCGAAGAATTTCAACCTCATGTTGACCCTTTTCTTTCTTCACATGTTGCATCTTCTTCTTTTTATTATTCCTTTCCTATTGAAATCCTTGTTGCTACTAACCAGGAAGTTAAGAAGAAGAAGAAAAATAATAAGAAGAAGAAGAAAAATCAGTAAGGAGGAAAACAACCAACTATTGTTGGGAGAGTTGAGACCTTTGATAATTCTACCCCCACAACTCGCAATCCAAAATACCCTTGAAGGATTTGTAAGGGTTACCACCTTCTTCGTGATTTCCCTAGAATTCCCAAGGTACTGGGAGTGTGGTCCTCGAGTTCTCATCATCCTGTGTCATCATCCTCTGGGCATCATGTTGATGACAACTCGTCAACTAATGAAACTAAGGTTGGATAAAAAAAAATTAGAGTCATGTTTCCTTGTAGGTTATGCGAAGGGAGTCACCTAACTCACCTTTTCCCTCATATAGATGAAGCCTCGAAATTGTTAGAAGACATGAGTGTTTCTTACCCACAACTTCCAACCACTTACCGTAAGCTCTCTCTCGACCTAACATTGGTTTCTAAAGTGGTCGATATTGTTTCCTCATTGGTCGATCCCACTCTTCCTTCGAAGAGTGTATTGTTTCCTCATTGGTCGATCCCACTCTTCCTTCGAAGAGTGAAATTAAAGTGGTTGATCCAGTTTCCTCATCAATCGGTCCCAATATTTCTTCGAAGAGTTAATTCAAAGTGGTCTATTCGGTCCCATCATCGGTCGATCCCACGATTCCTTGGAAGAGTGAAATCCAAGTATTTGATATGATCCCATCATTGGTCGATCCCAATCTCCACTTAGAGAGTGACATTCACTAAGTGATTGATTTGATCCCATCCACGGTTGATCCCACTCGCCGGTTAGAGAATGAATTCGATATCTCTCATGTTTTTCTTGTCAATACAGATTCTTCCGTACAAGTAGGCATTTATCCTTCTACTGTGGAACCCCTTCCAAGTAGTGAGACCATTATTTTCTATTGGCATGGGTTGACTAGACCTCATATTACTTCCTACGTACCTTTCCAAATCATTGTTCAGGTTTGTGGTAGGGGAGTTCCGCATACTATTGTGGATGAAGGTGTTTCCATTAAAATTTTATCCTCAACTTCTTAGAAAGATTTAGGTTGTCCTCAGCTTGTGTTAGTTACTCAAAATATATTATCTTTTAACAAATGAATCACTGAACCTTTAGGGATCCTTCCATGGTTTCTTGTTACTTTAAGATGGAAAACCGTCTATATTGATGTTATGGTAGTTCACTACCCCTTGGATTTTACTTTTCTCCTTGGGTCAGATTATGTCTACACCATGAAATCTATTGTTTCCACTCTCTTTAGAGTGATATCTTTCCCTAATAATGAAAAAATTGTAACTATCGATCAACTTTCATTTGTTTTTCCTACTTTGACTGCCAACCACTAGCCTTCCCTAAATGGTTTATATGTGCAAGTGGTATCTCCCTCGCCATAGGTTAATTATGTGGTGACACATCCCACACTTTCAACTACCGAAGAAACTTAGCCTCTCATTGCATCCTCATATTGTTTGTATTTAGATATGAAATTCGACATGGTAATCTCTTCAATAGGTCTATTGGAGTCTAATATCTTTACTCCTATTGTGTCCCTTGATATGAAATCCTTCCATAGCGTTATTGTTCCGTCCAACGAAGATTTCTTGGAATCCATGATTGAGGTGTCTCCCTTGACGTGTATTCCTTCCAAAGCATTGTCCTCTTGGAAGCCATGACAAAGAAGAGATCAAGAATATTTTTCTTCTCAATGGCAAGCTTGTTAAAAAAATGAAATAGAGAGTTTCGGGCATAGTTTTCTTCTAGGTGGAAAGATCGTTAAAAAATGAAACATATATTTACAAGCATAGTTTTTCTTCTCTATGTCAATTTCGTTAAAATAGGTGGAAAGATCGTTAAAAAATGAAACATATAGTTACAAGCATAGTTTTTCTTCTCTATGTCAATTTCGTTAAAAAATGAAACAGAGGTCTATGATTCGATCCCAAAGGTTATGATCATAGTTATTTTCTTGTGTCAAGCTCATTTAAAATGAAACAGATCCTTATGAGCATAGTTCTTTTCCTATGTCAAACTTTTTAAAAAATGAAACAATCACCTCTCCCGTTGAGTTGAGTCTTTCATTAGAACTCGTACCCGAACCTTCATTTCATCCACCTGGTTCATTTGATCTTGTTTTTTCCTCCCTCTCTGGTGAACATTTTCCTATTAGTAATCGAGAGTCTATTGGATATATAATTTGGTGATAGGAGAAGAGTCAGTGAATGAAACAAAGCTTGGGGGGTTGTCTCCAGCCTTTGGTTATCATGCTAAAGTTAAGTCACTATCTTCTCAAGTTGGGGGAAAAGTACCAACCACCCATGGGTATCCTCCCTCGAAACATTTGGTGGGGGAAAAGTACCAACCACCCATGGGTATCCTCCCTCGAAACATTTGGAAATTACATTGGGAATTTTTTAGCACAGTTAGTTTTTCAGTTTTAAGTTCATTAAAAAATGAAACTGGTTTCGAGCATAGTTTATTTTCTAGTTTCAATCTCGCGAAAAAATGAAACCTACCTAATCATTGTTTTACTTTATTTTCAAGCTTGTGTAAAAATGAAAATAAGTATGAGCTTATTATTTGTTCTTTCTCGTGCTCGTAAATACATGAGAATAGGTTACCAAGCTCATTATTTGTTCTTTCTCATGCTCATAAATACATGAAAATAGGTTACCGAGATCATTATTTTTTCTTTCTTGTTCTCATAAATACGTGAGAATAGGTTACCGAGAATACTTTTATCACCTTTTCAGACTCATAAAATCTTTATGAAAAAAGGAACTCTTTGGAGTCTCCTTTAATCTCTTTTCAAGATCCCTAAACACGAAAATATTTATGATCGATCTTGTTTTCTTTCATGCTCATTAAAGTGAATTTGAAAGCACGTCTGTTAATGAGTGGTAGTTTATCTATTTTTCAGTCTCATTAGACTATTGACAAAAAATGAACACCCTAAACATCTTGGTTAGGAGAGTTCTCCTGAGTATTATTTTATAATTTTTCGGGCTTAGGAGACTAAAATTATGAAAAATTCCATCTAGAGTCTTCTTTCTAAATATTTCCAGACTCTCTAAATATGAAAATACCATCGAGTTTCCTTTCCATGGGATCGTAAAATTACACATAAAAGGACCCATATGGGACCGAACCCTTCCTTCTTCAAGTTCATTAAACATGTGAAGATGGGACTCATTGAATATGAGTTAAACGGGCATTTGTTATCCTCCTCTAGCTCTCTAAGAAACAAAGAGGTACTCGCCTATCTGGGGGGGGGGGGGGGGGGATTGGGAAGTGGGTCAAGTTCTTATATATTAATGGTAGCTATTTTTTCTCCCTTGAACATGGCACTTGTCTCTTCTTTGGGTTATCTACTTGTCTCCATGTCATTCCAATCCTATGTTTTGTCATACTCTTTTGAAGGGAATATTTGGTTGTCGCCACATCTAATTTTGGTCCATATGTTATTGTTTCAATGCTACCAAGTCATCTATTGTACCACCACATGTTCAAGGGAATTCAACCTCTACAATGTCATTTACCATCATCTTTGTGTCAATTTATACTTTTTTGATCCATCACTATTCCTCACTATCCTACATTTGTTCTGTGTCGATGATGGGGGATACATTATGGCCCTCCTTCAACAAGTCTATTCTTGTCAACTTTAGTACATCATATGAGAACTATAATTAGAAACCAATTAGTACCTTGGGACCTGCATGCCTCAATGATAGGTTTCCTTGCATTTGATAGTGGGTTTAAATCATCAACCTCTAATCAGATGGTTCCACAAGTGTTGGACTTCAACTCATTCATTCACACTCACTAGACTGTATTAGAAGTACCTTGGGAATAATTTTCATCAATGGTGATATCCCTCACACTTGTTAATAGTTTTTATTATTGACCGGTAATCAAGTGGGTTATACCATGTTCGACGTCAACACCTTTATAATCATAGATAGAACCATACCAAGTGTAGGATTGGGAAAAATACCCTTGGACCTTTTTTGGCACCCCCTTCATATATGTTCATATCCTAGGTTGCGATGGAGATTATGAAGTTCAATCCTTGTACTGATGTATCCGCGTTGTGTTGGTCTGTGGCTATGTTTTCTCATGTTGTAGCTCCACTATGTACAATCTCGTGGCTACATTATGACCGAGTCATGGAAATATGGATCCACATTGTATGTTCAGTGTCCATATTCTTAGCTAGTACTCTCATGTATCTGCAATGTATTGGTTGGTGACCATGCTTTGAGTCCACTTTGTCTGAGCATGGGTAGTCCTACCTCATGATGATATATGTATACTGATTAATGATTAAGTGCAGCTTCTAAAAGGTTCTCCTTCTTCAGTCCCTTGATGCAAAAAATTTGCAAAGTGTTTCAGCCATCATTTTCTCTTATGACCTCACTCTTTGGGGGGAATCTGTGATACACCATTTTTTCACACCTAGACAAGTTTTGCAAGTGTCACATTTCACCTTGTTAAGTGTCACAAGTGTCGCATCTCACTTTTCTAAGTGTCACAATTGTGACATCTCACTCTATAAGTGTCGCAACTGCAATGGGGTATTCCACTAAGTGTCATGGAATAAATATCATGATTTTCTGAGTATTACGACCTTGAAACAATGTAAAACCACATGTCATGATCCTTAGTGAAGTTTAAGGAGAAAAACATCATTTGGAGGTCAAAAAACCACTTTTCTCCTTGCCTTTCTAGCCTTGTTTGACCAAGGGCATCCCCATCCCCACTCTAGGGGAGCATCCCTCTTCCTTTTCCAGTTCAAAGGGAGAATCAATGACACCCTATATCCCACTCTAGTGAGTGTCCTTGTAGTTAGGGAGGTTTCCACGTATCCGGGGGAGTTATTTCGAGAAGGATTTGGTTTTTTTGGGTTGTTTCACCTGAGATATGGTTTGACTATATTCTACCCTATGTTGGGAGAGGTCCATAACCATGTGTATAAAACAAATATCAACCTAAAGAACCTAATCCTCAACCATGCTCCCTAATGATCTTATTGGTTAAGCCTCTATAATCCTATATAACCAGGTGTTGAGCACTCAACACACCCTAAAAAGCCTATGTCTAATTTTACTTTTTGGGTACCACTTGATCTTTTGTACTATATAATTAGACTTCAATATGGAAAATGTTGCCTTTGCTTATCATTTTTTACTCTCATTAAGTCTTCCAAAATTTGCTTGAGTCTATGAAAACCCATGAATTTAAAAGACTTGACACTTAACAAAGAATCAACAACCATAACACTTTCCCCTACGTGCTCAAATATTCGGCACCGGAAAGAATTAAATATGAAGGAAAATCATTCAAAGAAACCATAGTCGTCGAGCGTCAATCTTCACGGACATCGGCAGAAGGAAGTTTTCTTTCACGATGAGCTTCATACAAAGATATCTTCGATGAATTATTCCCTTCGACATCAGTAAAAGGTGAGGAGAGTGAATGTTAACGAAGGAGGCAGTGATATCGCTGATAGTCGATACTCGATGTGCTTAGAAAAATCGGAGAAGATCAAGTCACGATAGACATTTGGACCACGCTAAATTTTTTCTCCGATCGTCAACTTCCAGAACACCCTGGCATCGAGATTTTTTTAGGACACTAACCCAAAGGAAACCATGCGATATTTTTATCCTTGAACGTTGATCCCCAGTACCTTTTCGGCATCGGCAGTCCCAGGTTTATCTTAGAGCACACAACTTGAACAAAGTCCCGAGCCCGACCATTACCCACAAGCTAAGTCACCAATCCTCAGTGCCATGCATCCCAAGCCATTTGTGACACGTTAGCACCATACAATAAAATCGATCGGCATCGCAAAAGAATATCAACAAAAACACTCATAACACTTTGTCGATCCCTGATCCACCCACTAGGAAAGAGACATGATGGGACATTTTAGCACTAGATACGTTGCAATATGGAGCATCTAAGGGACTAATTAATTCCAAATATCTCATTATTTTTTAATATGTACGCGAATCAAAAGGACCATTTGAATTTACAGATACAACACATCACCCTCCCCCGTCAACCCACTATGAATTAAATTGTAGATATTCGATGGTAGATTCATTTGAATTTCACTCATCACCTGAATTAATTAGCTGATAATACCGGTAAGTTATTCCTCGTTAAATCTTCTCAAGCCATTGTAAACAAGATCATTCTATGCATAAAGTATTTTCAGAGCATCCAAAGGAAGGAGACAGGAAATTCAAAATCTCCCAAGCCTCCCGTAAGTATCAAACTACAAAGTTTAGAAAGCATTACAGGTATGTACCAGTCTGTATTTTCTGTGTTTTCCACCTTATATTGATATCCAATATCGCTCTGTGTGCAGGCCCTGAAGGATTTTATTTTTATTTGAAGGAACAATGCCTCCAAGAAATCCAAACACTAGATGATCTCCAAGAGCTCCTAAGCCAAAGGAACTAGAGGTGGGAGAAGGCTCGTCCCCAGGGCCAGCAAAATAATTAGAATTTTCTCTAAGGCCAAAGCCAATCATTAGGACATCCACCAAGAATATTTTCACTCAACCCCCAGACTTTGGAGACACAGAGGCGAGCATAGGGGGCAAGGTGGTACTCTCACACTAGGGATAACTATTCAAGAAGATTGGCCAGGAATAATTCCCAGAATATACCCTGCACAGCAACCCTGACATGAGAAAGCTCGACAATGAGGCTTTTCCAAATGTCTGATTGTCATACCTGCACATGGTAATGAGTAGGACCCTGGTGTTCCCCTGTATAGAATTGCTGCAATGTCTGATCAACCACATGGACACACAGAAGTGCCTGATCAACAATGACAATGGCCAATGTGTCAGGTTTTTCCTTCCGGTAGAGGTGTAAAATTATTACAAGCTCAGAGACTTGGAAGAGAGAATGAATATCGATTTCATAGTCAACTTTTATGAGTGCCACAACATTGGACGGGTGATGGCTTCATGGTGGTGAGAGGATAAAAAGTACACCAATCATACCTTCAGCTGGTACCAAATGGCCAACTTAAGGGAGTCGTATGTCTATCTAATGGCCCTCATCTATCAGTTGTATGGAGAGAAAGATTGCTCAAGGTTTTCAGAGGCTTGGATGCCTCTATCTTATACTGTAGCCATTTCTGGAAGAGGTTTTAACTGGGGTTCCATCATTTCCAAACAACTGAGCATTTGCATGCAATAGGCTTCGACACCAAAAGAAGGAGAGACTCCATCCTTCTACATGGATTCTTATTTATTGGATTTCATCTACGCCAGAAAAATTTTTTCTGAATTGAATTTGAGTTGCACGTCTCAGAACCCCCAGTCCATGTATATTTCAGCATCTTATGGGAGAATAGGTACAAAACATCCTACTCCCTTATTTGTGTTGAATTCATAACCCACATTCATTTCATTCTTTTCAAGAAAGAGTGTCCAAGACTATCAGCTGCGGCCAAAAAGATGATATCAAAAGTTGGCCACTAGTATCTGGATGAGAACGACACCTACATCAAGGTTTTTGGAGCCACCGGAGCACCACACCTGTTACCTGTGTATGTCCCTGATCGTCTAGTAGTAGGGAAAATCTGCTACCAGACCATCCTGCAAGGTTACAATGCTACTCTGGTAAAAGATAAGATCTTTTCAAGAAAGAGTGTCCAAGACTATCAGCTGCGGCCAAAAAGATGAAATCAAAGGTTGGTCACTGGTATCTGGATGAGTGATACCTATATCAGGGTTTTCGAGACCACTGGGTCATCACAAACTTTACCTGTGCATGTTCTTGATCGACTTGTGGTAGGGGAGATATGATACCAAACTATCCTACAAGGATATAATGCTTCCCTAGTGAAAGACAAGAAATGGGCATTCATACCTTATGGATTCCATATCGGTTTCTTCTTGGTAAAAGAAATTGCCCAAGCTAAGCAAGAAGGACTGAGTCAATTAGAGTTCTGATTCCAGACCGGTCATTTTCGCAAACATGACCCAAAATTTCTAGTCCTAAAACATGCATCTCAAGTGTTGTCTTGTTGGCCATACGCCCACGAAAAATTTGAAGATGAGGTCTTCACGAAAAATTCTCAGGATTGGGATGAAGTTGTAGCAAGAATGGCAGACCCTAAGATGACCAGGTTCAAATCCATGAGCCTAGATGAACAGACGAATATTCTGGAACAAACAGGTCAAGAATCCCTTAGAGCTAGAGAGGAAATGATAGTATCTGAAATAGCAGAGATTCCTCTGGTAGCCCCAATACAATAAAGAAACGTCCCCAAGGATCAAGATGCACAGGAGAGAGGGTTACTCATGTATGAGAAGGCCTAGTAGATAATGGATCAAATGCGAGATAACCCTGACCTCATCAGGTTTCTAGTGCTCCCCGTCGACAATTTGGATGAAATCCAGATAGGTCCAAGCGGCCATGAACTGATAGATGTCGATGAAATCACCGGGTTAGATGACCTTGAATATACATCACCACTAAAAATATCACCAATAGATGTTTCATCTCAACCAAATATAGTCGAGGTATAGGTGGAAGCAAGTACAGAAGACCCCCTCCACGAGTTAATAAAAATCTATGATGATGATGAGAGTCCAGAGGTATTACTTGGGACCCATGTGTGCATCGAAGAAGAAAAGGAACAGGAGAAGACATATTCTCCTACTCCTGAGGTCCAAACTCAGGAAGTCCCACAGACAGAAAAGGAAGTTGAGAGTGTCCTAAACACTGAAATATTCGATGCGTTGGAGACCCAAACAGATAGATTGAAGGTCGAGTCGAGGTCGGGTGAGATATAGAAAGGAGCCTCGTAGCAGGAAACTGGTGTTTCAATAGCTGATGAACAAGTAAGTGTTGAGTCTATCCCCAATGCCTTTGTTTCAATCAGTACTTAAACCCCGATGAGCAACAACCAGAAATCAGGCCTTAGGAGCATAACGAGGCAGTTCAAGAACCCAATATTGAATAATTATATACCATCGGAAGTCTGGTAAATACGCTCACGAGGCAGTTCAAGAACCCAATATTGAACAATTATATACCATCGTAAGTCTGGTAAATACGCTCACTTGGGGTGATAAGAAAATTCTTGAACCTCTAGATGAGGTAGCTGACATACATTCCATAGATTATGATAGGAAAAAAAATCCTATCATCCAGACTACCACCAAGAAGAGGAGGATCAATTTAGATCACTCCATCCTCATCAATACTAAGGAACATCTGATCAACACGGAACATGCTAAAATATCTGAGCTCATCGATGCAGAGATGGAAATCACCGATGCCACCCTGGACAAAGCCAAAAGAGATGAAAAAGAGCTGGCCACCACCCTGAAAGAGCTAGAACATTTTCACCACTTGAATAAGTAATATCAGGACACCACACATGTCATGGTATACCTAAGGAGAGAATTCAAGGAGGCCTATAGAATTTCACAGACGAGCAGCACTTATTCACTACCAAAATAGCTAAGCTCCAAGAAGACACCCTCATGGAACTTGCAACATGAAAAGATATGGATCGGTGGTACGAGAAGTCGCAGCAAGTCGTAAAGAGAATAGATAGTCCAAAAAGGTTGAGATAGAGAAGAACGTGGAATTCAGGTGTTGAATGAAAGTAGTCTTGATGGCATAAAGAAAGCAACCAAGTATTGGGAAAAAATGTCTCGGGAACCTCACCGAGAAATCCAAGAGAAATGGGCTAAGTGAGAGAGTAACTGGGTCAAAGTCAAAAAGGCGATGAAGGATATCAGACTCCCAGAGTTTGGTATGCCTGACAACTTCATCAACCTACACGACATAATCAGATCACATGTCGAACAAGATTCATCCTAGGCTAAAGAAATAGAAAAGGTGACAGACACAAGAGAACCAGGTCAAGTGCGACGATTTATGGAACGCTCGATTAAAGCTCAAGCTATGCTACAACAATTAAGTGTCAGTATGGTCAAGTATCTGGCACATGCGGTGGATATCAGAGATATTTACATGGCCTCAATGGAACAACATAGATTTACATATCCCACACATGTAAGGAGTTGTTCATCAATTTGTCAGAATATGAGAAGAATCACCCGTTTAAATTGATATCTTGAGATGACTCCTAAACAAACTGATAGGAGAAAACGCCATGTGGATAATTTTGTTTGACTTATCTACACTTAGCCATTATTTTCAGTTAATTTTATGTTATAAATAAGAGCATCGACCA
>CBVK0103725346.1:0-24331 GCA_900067695.1 Picea abies
CCCCAGAGGGTGATATTGCTAACTAGAACCCTAGGGAAACAAGCAGAACAAGCTCTTGAAAATCGTAATCGAGACATAGAATATCTACAATGTATGATTAAGAAGTTATCTAATGAAATCATAGACATGAAAAGAAGTGGCGGGCAAGGAAACCAAGTCCAAAGGCCCTATAATCCTTTCTTTAAAAGGAACCCACCATTCAAAGCAATTGAACCTCCCCCATCTAACTTAAATATCGATTTGGAAATGTACCATCTTATTCTTTCTATACTTATCACCAAGAAAATCACTCTGAAAGAGACTTCCCTCAATGGGTGCATGCCATGAATTTGATGGCCAACGGTTTCTAGACAAAGTCTTCCTAACCGAACAACCAAGCGATTCAGTTATAAATGTTGTTGATCAAGAAGAGATTGATCCACCAGAATATACAACCATGCTGATATGGGATTTTGACCTAATCATGCCTTCCAACGACTTATTTGAGTCTCAAGAACATCCCACAGAGGTCTTGGTGGTGCAAACGGAAAGTAAAGGTCAACCCGTCTCAAATTACCTTGCTACTACCCAAACTTTGGGGTGAATATCAACTCCGGATCATCTGAAAGTACCTTTTGCTCCCTGTAATAACCCTATAAGTATCCATAGCCGAGAATCACCCAAACTAGATTAAAACGTAGTTGAATATTTGAAGAAGTTGAAGGCTAATATATCGGTTATGGACATATGTAGAATCCCTCAGCACAATGAATTTCTGCTACACGCTTTGAAATCGGTAGAAAACCCTACGAAAAGAAATGATCAGGAAAGAAATCTAACTCCCACATATCTAGTAAACAAACCAACTGTAAACGCATGCTCAGAAGATAAGAAGGGAAAACCTTTTGTCTCACCTTTCCTTTTAACATTTGAAGTTTTCAACAAAAACCTCCACAATTGTTTGGTCAATTCAGGAGCATCATCCAATGTTAAAATTGTCTATTTGCAAAAAATTCCTCTCAAAAGTGACAAACATGTAATACAACTAGATAGAACCTAGGTAAAATGCATGGGAGAACTTGAAGATGTAATGATCAGAATAGTGACACATCCTAAGTTTGTGCAAGTGATTGACATCAGTGTAGTAGATATCCCAGAAGCCTATGGGTTACTACTAAGCCAAGATTGTTCTGAGAAGTTAAACGGATACTTTAGTACAGATTGGGCACACCTTTGGCTACAATTAAAGGGATACAAAAATATGATCAGAATTGATAGGGAAAGGTATCTGAATCATATTGTCACTGACCTAGAAACCCTAAATGAACCCTCATTGACAGATTTCCCTGTGCTAGGAAATTATTCCTGCAATTCCTACTTTGGGAACTTCTTCCCTCTTTCATCTAATGTCCCTCTCACTCGGAACTCTGAAATGATTTTTCAGGAGGATTTTCCAACAGCAATAGAAGAAACCCTCTTCTGTCAACAACTTGCGTTAGAAATCACATAACTAGCAAGAGGAAAAGAGGAAATTAATAGGGAAGAGAAATCTGAAACATGTTTCCCACAAGTTTGGACCCTATATTTTAATGGATCTAAATTGCAAGAAGGGTTAGGAGTAGGGTGTATTCTCAGTAATCCTAAAGGTAAACGACATTTCATGTCTTGTATATTAGAATTCAAATGCATTAATAACATTGTCGAGTATTGAAGCTTTAGTATGGGGGCTAAAGAAATCCATAGACCTAAACGTCCAAGAATTAAAGGTTTTCGGAGATTCTGAAATCATTGTTAGACAGATAAGGAATACTATACATTTCAATTCTCTGCACCTAAAGAATTACCAAAGGGAAGTGCATATGTTAATAGAGCACTTTGAAGCCTTCAATATTACAGTGATTCCCAGAGTAAAGAATATCCTTGTTGATTCCCTGGCCACAATTGCTTCAAGGTTATCACCTCTAGAATATTATGAAGCCTCCCGGTTCATGGTGGAACTACTCTACAAACCATCGGTGCCTAACAATATATCTAATTGGAAGGTCTTTGAAGGGGATGAAAAAATCATAAAATTTCTGACTAACCAAGATAATTTTAAAGATTTGGCCATCGACAATGAAGTATTCCAGGAACAACCAATAGAAACTGATCCTCGGACAGGTCAACCAACTGATGAATTGAAGTCTCACACAATCCTGAAGGGGATAGCTAATTTAGACAATCTTTTTAACCTGAAAGAAAGATTTAAGGGGAAAAAAAACACGAATACAAGTAGTTCATTTCCCATGCATGAAACTATAAATCTTGGAACCCCGGAAAACCCTAAAAACGTGAACCTCAAAAAGAAAATTTTTAAAGAGGAAAAGAAGACCTATCTCAAACTCTTCAGGCAGTATCAAGATGTATTTGCGTGGTCCTACCAAGATCTGAAAACTTATAATGCTCATATCATCCAACACACCATCCCATTAAAACCTGAAGTGAAACCCTTCCAACAGAAGCTCCGAAAATACCACCCATCCCTGGAGCCCCTCATGTGTCAGAAGTTGAAGAAATTTTTAGACGCCAAAATTATCTTCCAGGTTAGACATTATGCATGGGTAGCTAATTTGGTTCCTATAAGGAAAAAGTCAGGGGATATCTACTTATGCGTAGATTTTAGAAACCTCAATAGAGCTTCAGAAAAAGACAACTACCCAGTCCCACCAATGGAGCACCTCTTGTTGTCTGGCTCTGGAATTTTCTCGTTGTTGGATGGTTTCTCAGGTTACAACCAGGTTCTAGTTTCAGAAGAAGACCGTTTAAAAACTACCTTCCAACCCAAGTGGGGAACTTTCTCTTACAAACGCATGCCCTTTGGTTTAATTAATGCAGGAGAGAATTTCCAGAGGGCCATGGTTGTATCTTTTCAGGGATTAATCAACAAGTGTGTATTAGTTTACTTAGACGATGTGACTGTGTATTCAAAGAACAGAGAAGATCACATCCAACACTTAATCCAGATTTTCGAGAGGTGCAGGAAATACGGTATAATCTAAAACCCTAAGAAAACTATTTTCGGTGTCGAGGAAGGTAAGCTGCTAGACCACATTATATATCAAGGAGGCATTTGCATAGAACCATAAAGGATTAAGGCCATAGCTCAACTTCCATTGCCTTACAACAAGAAAGCTATGCAATCGTTCTTTGGGAAAATCAATTTTGTGAGAAAGTTCACTCCCAATTTTGCGGAAACCATCAAACCCTTACAAAATATGATTCGTAAAGATGACGAATTTAAGTGTGATGACGAACAAAAGAAATCCTTCATCGATATTAAGACCGCTATATCCCAATCCCCCGTGCTGCAAAGTCCCAATTTCAACAATGATTTCTTCCTCTATACTTTCACCTCTGATCAATCGTTAGTTGTGGTTTTGACTCATAAGGATGATGACAACAATGAAGCTTCAGTGTCATTCATGAGCACTAACCTCCAAGGAGATGAACTAAATTATCCTTCTATAGATAAACATGATTATGCAGTTTATAAACAAATAAAACATTTCAAATCTTACATCCTCAAGAATCATACCAAAGTAATTGTGCCTCACCCCATAGTCTGATCCCTATTTACTCAGTAGGGTATGGGGGAAAGAAGAGGGAATTGGATGGCAGTAGTTCAAGAATTTGACCTAGATATAAAACCTGCTAAACTAGTTAAAGGACAAGGTTTATGCAAAATGGCATCTAAAGCTCAAGACCAAGTAAATGAAGACCCTGGATGGGAGAATGAAATGGAATTATGGTGTGGTGAAGCTTCATACATTTCCCTAGGACAAGAGTCTTGGTATGAGAAACTGACTTATATCCTACACCATGGGACTTGCCCAGAAAACCTCAACCCTAGGGAAAGGAGAGATCTCAGGTTAAACTCTGCAAAATATCGCCTCATAAATTCGATACTTTTTCGGGTTAATTATGATGGAGTGTTTTTTAGATGTCTTGAACATGAAGATGCAGACAAAGCTCTGAGGGAGCTCCATGATGGACCTGTAGTTGGACACTTCGCGAGAGACACCATCACTCATAAGATACTGAGAGTTGGCTATTATTGGCCCACTTTGTTCAATGATGCTCACACATATGCTAGAAACTATAAAACTTGTCAAATAAGCAATGGGAAAAAAAAGAGAGAAGTCATTCCACTCCAGCCAATAACTGTTTCTAGGCCTTTCAAGCAATGGGGGTTAGATATCGTAGGAGAAATTACACCAAGCTCCTCAAAGAAAAACAAGTATATACTTACATCCACCGGTCACTTCACAAAATGGGCAGAAGCCATTCCTCTAACTCATGTAAATGAGAAGGTGGTAATCCAATTCTTAGAACAACAATTAATCACAAGATTTGGTGTCCCCTCTGTGCTTGTTTTTTATAACACGGCTTATTTTTCTTCCACCTTATTAATAGATTATTCCCTAGATAAAGGAATCATAATTAGATACTCTGCAAATTATTATCCATAGGGAAACAGAGTGGCAGAATAAACTAATAAGAACCTAGTGAGAATATTGAAGAAAATGGTTGCAGATAACCATAGGAATTGGCACAATCTACTCCACAACACTTTATGGGAAAATAGATGTACACCCAAGGAAGCTATAGGAAATTCCCCATACTTTATGGTTTACAGACAGGAATCCATTCTCCCAAACATACTATATCTCCCATCTCTTCAACTTTCTCAGGAGTCCAAGGTGCATCCCTCATCAACCTTAGAACAAAGAATTGACACCCTGCTCATGTTAGAAGAATAAAGGGAGAAAGATAAATCAAAATTCATATCCCACTAGCAAACAGTTAAAATATGGTTTGACAAGCATCAGGCTAAACAGAAGAATTTTGAAGTAGGGGACTCAGTCTTGAAATGGGATAGAGAAAATGAGCCTAAAGGCAAACATTCTAAGTTTTAGAATCTATGGCTCAAACCTTTTTAGGTGGTCGAGAATATTGGGGAAGGAACTTATCAGTTACAGAATCTAAGGGGGGAACCTGACACCCTCCCAATGAATGGCCAAGCTATAAAACAATACTTTCAATAATATATATATATATATATATATATATTATGTTTTGCGCACATATTCTCATAATTTTGTTTCTATCTAGGTCAATTGTGAAATGCATTTTCTTATATATATATATATATATATATATTATGTTTTGCGCACATATTCTCATAATTTTGTTTCTATCTAGGTCAATTGTGAAATGCATTTTCTTTTGTTTTCTTTAGTTATTTGGACTTCTTTGTTTTTGAAGATTGTGTTTAGCAAGACAGCGGTTGAGCTCAAAACATGCAACATAGATAAATCTCTTCCTAACTCATTGCTCACATACAAACACGGGGAGCATTTGGGAACGTACAATTGATTCAGGGGGTTCTCTATCTAACTTGCGCAGATGAACAACTTTGGAGAAATGTCAAAAGTGTCTGCCTCATGGTCTGGTAAAACCTTAAGGGAAAGAAGGAAATATGGAAAGGACTACATGCACCTCAGAGACAGATCTAGTGAGTTTCACCTTAACCATCTCATCTTGAAAAATAACAGACATCGTCCTCTCCCACTCACTCAGGGAATTCTCCCGAAATAAAAGTTAACTATATCAAATGAGCTCACGGTAGGGGAGGGTATGAAAATATCTTCGTCGGGGCTATGGGCGCTCGCTGGCAGTGGATCAAGGTATGTGACATCAGGGTGACTCCTCCAAGGCTATGGATGCTCGCTGGCAACGGATCAACACCGTAGCAAATGAATGAAGATAACAAAGGGCCTAGTGCCTGTGAATGCTTTGCTAGACTTTTTTCAAAAGGGGGCATAAACCAGGGTTATAGGAAAAGAAGGTGGAATTAAGGTTGAAAACCCCACATGCAGACCTAGAGGCATCAATTGGAGAATTTCAAATGCAAGGGTAAAAGAGGCTCTGATGTAAAACCAGTTAAGCGCTCCACCAGCTTTTGCATCAGCCGAGCCTGAAGGAGGAACAGAGATTTTGTGTTCACCCAGTAAGTCATCATTTGTTGAGAACTCAACACACCTTAAAAATCCTATGTTGAATTTTACTTTTTGGGTACCACTTGATCTTTTTCACTGTATAATTCAACTTCAATATGGAAAATGTATCCTTTTCTTATCATTTTTTACTCTCATTATGTCTTCCAAAATTTTCTTGAGTCTATGAAAACCCATGAATTTAACAGACTTAACACTTAACAAAGAATCAAAAACCATAACACTTTACCCGACGTGCTCAAATATTTGGCACTAAAAATAATTAAAGATGAAGGAAAATCATTCAAAGAAACCGCAGTCGTCAAGTGCCAATCTTCACTGGCATCGGCAGAATAAAGTTTTCTTTCGCAACGAGCTTCATACAAAGATATCATAGATGACTGATCCCCTTCGGCATCGGTAAAAGGCGAGGAGAGTAAATGTTAATGAAGGAGGCAATGATATCGTCGATAGCCAATACCCGACATGCTTAGAAAAATCGAAGAAGATCAAATCGCGACAAACATTGTGACCACACTAAAGTTTTCTTTCTGATCACCGACTTCCAGAACACCCTGGCATCGGGAGTTTTTGAGGACGCTAACCCAAAGGAAACCACGCTATAGGTTTATCCCCAAATGCCAATATCTGATACCTTTTCGATATCGGCAGTCCCAAGTTTATCTTAGAGCGCACAACTTGAACAAAGTCTCGAGCCTGACCATTACTCGTGAGCTAAGTCACCAATACTCAGTGCCATGTATCTCAAGCCAGTTGTGCCATGTTAGCACCGTACGATAAAATCAATTGGCATCGGAGGTTTTCCGCAGACGAATATCAATGAAAACACTCGTAACACTTTGTCGATCCTCGATCCACCCACTAGGAAAGAGACACGATGGGACATTTTAGCTCTAAATACGTTGCAATCTGGAGCATTTAAGGGACTAATTAATTCCAAATATCGCATTAGTTGTTAATTTGTACGCAAATCAAAAGGACCGTTTGAATTTACAAATACAACACATCACCCTCCGTGACTCGACCATCAACCCACTATGAATTGAATTGTAGATATTTGGCGGTATATTCATTTGAATTTCACTCATCACCCAAATTAATTAGCTAATAAGACCGGTAAGTTCTTCCCCGTTAAATCTTCTTGAGCCATTGTAAACGAGATCATTCTATGCGCAAAGGATTTCCAGAGCATCCAAAGGATCGAGACAAGCAATTGAAAATATCCCAAGCCTCTTGTGAGTATCAAACTACAAAGTTTAGAAAGCATTATAGGTATGTACCAGATATTGATATCCAATATCGCTCTGTGTGCAGGCCCTGAAGGATTTTATTTCTATTTGCAGGAACAATGCCTCCAAGAAATAAAAAAACACTAGGTGATCACCAAGATATCCTAAGCCAAAGGAACCATAGGTGGGAGAAGGCTTGTCCCCAGGGCTAGCAAAACAATTAGAATTTTCTCTGAGGCCAGAGCTAGTCATCAGGACATCCACCAAGAATATTTTCACTCAACCCCCGGACTTTGGAAACACAGAGGAAAGAATCGGGGGCAAGGCGGTACCCCCACACTGGGGAGAACTCTTCAAGAAGATTAGCCGGGAATAATTTCTAGAATATACCCCGCACAGTGACCCCGACATGAGAAATCTCGATGATGAGGTTTTTCCAAATATCTAACTATCATACCAACACATGGTAGCATCCAGGACCCCGGTGTTCCCCTGTATAGAACTTCTGCAATGGCTCATCAACCACATGGACACACAAAAGTGCCTGATCAATGATGACAATGGCCAGTGTGTCAGGGTTTTCCTTCTGGTATAAGTGCATAATTATTACAAGCTCAAAGACCTGGAAGAGCGACTGAGTATCGATTTCGTCTTCAACTTTTATGAGTGCCACGACACTAGCTGGGTGATGGATTCATGGTGGTGATAGGATTAAAAGTACACCAACCGGACCTTCAGCTGGTACAAAATTGCCAACTTAAGGGAGTCATATATCTATATGATGGCCCTCGTCTCCCTGTTGTATGGAGAGAAATATTTCTCAAGGTTTTCAGAGGCTTTGATGCCTCTAGCTTATACTATATCCATTTCTGAAAGAGGTTTTAAATGGGGTGCCATCATTTCCAAATAGTTGGTCATTTTCATACAACAGGCTCAGACGCCAAAAGAAGGAGAGACTTCATCCTTCTACATGGCTTCTTATTTATTAGACATCATCTGCGCCAGAAATATTTTTGTCGGAATGAACTTGAGTTGGCATGTCTCGGAACCCCAGTCCATGTATATTTCAGCATCTTATGGGGAACAGGTACAAAAAGTCCTACTCCCTTATCTTCAATGAATTCATTGCTCCCATTCATTCCATTATTTTCAATAAAGAGTGTCCAAGACTATCGGTTGTGGCCAAAAAGATGATATCAAAGGTTGGTCACTGGTATTTGGATAAGCGTGATACCTATATCATGGTTTTTGGGACCACTGGGGCACAAAACCTTTTACCTGTGCATGTTCCTAATCGACTTTTTGTAGGGGAGATATGCTACCAAACTATCGTACAAGGCTACAACGCTTCCCTGGTGAAAGACAAGAAACGGGTATTCATACCTTATGGATTCCATATAGGTTTATACTTGGTAAAATACTCTTACCAAGTTAAGTAGGAAGGACTAAGTCAATTAGAGTTTCGATTCCAGACCGGTTTTTTTCACAAACATGACCCAAAAGGTCTAGTCCTAAAACATGCATCTCAAGTGTCATCTTGTTGGCCATACACCCATGACGAATTTGAAGATGAGGTCTTCACGGAAAATGTTCAGTATTGGAATGCAGTTGTAGCAAGAATGGAAGACCCTAAGATGACCAGGTTCAAAGCCATGATCCTAGATGAACAGATAGTGATTTTGGAACAAACAGGTCAAGAAGCCCTCAGAGCCATAGAGGAAATGATAGCAACCAAAATAGCAGAGATTCATCTGGTAGCCCCAATACAAGAAAGAAATGTCCATGAGGCTCAAGATGTGCGGGAGAGAGGGTTACTCATGTATGAATAGGCCCAATGGATAATGGATCAAATAAGAGATAACCCTGACCTCATCAAGTTTCCAGTGCTCCCCCCCGACAATCTGGATGAAATCTAGACAGGTCCAAGCAGCCTTGAATTGATAGACATCGATGAAATCACCGGGTTAGATGACCCTGAATCTACAGCGCCACCGGAAGGATCTTTGATAGGTGTCTAAGCTCAGCTAGAGATAGTCTAGGTATCAGTGGAAGCAAGTACAATAGACCCCCTCCACGAGTTAATAAAAATATATGATGATGATGAGAGTGTAGAGGTATCACTTGGGACCCCTGTGCACATTGAAGAAGAAAAGGAACCTGAGAAGACATCTTCTCCTGCTCTCGAGGTCTAAACCCAGGAAGTCCCATAGATAGAAAAGGAAGCCAAGAGTGTCCTAAACACTGAAATATCCAATGTGTTGAAGACCCAAGAAGACATTCTGAAGGACGAGCCGGGGTCAGGAGAGCTAGAGGAAGGAGCCCCACAGCAAGAAATTGGTGTTTCAATGGCTAATGAACAAGAAAGTATCAAGTCTATCCCTGATGCCTCTGTTTCAATCAATACCCAAACCCCGATGAGCGAAAAAAAGAAACCAGGCCTTTAGAGCATAACGAGGCAGTTCAAGAACCCAATCTTGAACAATTATATACCACCGGAAGTCTGGGAAATACGCTCACTTGGGGTGATCAGCAAATTCTCGATCCTTTGGATGAGGTAGCCGACATACATGCCACATATTATGATAGGAAAAGAAAGGCTACCATCTAGAGGACCACCAAGAAGAGGAGGATCACTTTAGATCGCTCCATCCTCGTCACTACTGAGGAACATTTGATCAACATGAAACATGATAAAACATCCGATCTCATCGGCATAGGGATGGAAAACACCGATGCCACCCTAGACAGAGCCAAAAGATATGAAAAAGAGTTGGTCGCCGCCCTGAAAGAGATAGAAAATTTGTGCCACTTGGCTAAGTACTATCAGAACACCACATAGGCCATGGTATACCTAAGGATCAAATTCAAGGAGGCCTATAGAAAGTTCATAAACGAGTGGAACTTCTTCATTGCCAGAATAGCTAAGATCCAAGAAGACACCCTCATGGCACTTGAGACGTGCAAAGATATGGAGCAGTGGTACGAGAAGGCGGAGCAAGACATAGAGAGAATAGACTACATTGGTGTAGTCCAACAAGTCTGAGATAAACAAGAACATGGCATTCAAGTGTTGAATGAAAGTAGTCTTGATTGCATAAAGAAAGCATCCAAGTATTGGGCGAAAATGGCTCGGGAACCTCACCAAGAAATCCAAGAGAAATGGGCTAAGTGCGAGAGTAACTAGGTCAAAATAAACAAGGCAATGAATAATATTAGACTCCCAAAGTTTGGTATGCCCTACTACTTCGTCGACCTACACGACATAATCAGATCACACATCGAACAAGATTCATCCTGGGCTGAAGAAATAGCAAAGGTGATAGACACAAGAGTGTCGGGTCAGGTGTGACGGTTTATGCTACACTCGATCAAATATCGGGCTATGCTGCAACAATTAAGTGTCATTCTAGTCAAGTATCAGGCACATGCGGTGGAGATCAGAGAGATTTATGTGGCCCTGATGGAATAGCATATATTTCCATACGCCCACACATGTGAGGAGTTGTTCATCAATTGGTCATAATACGAGAAGAATCACCTGTTTAAATTGATATCTTGAGATGACTCCTAGACAAACTTATAGGAGAGAACACCACATGGCAAATTTTGTTTGACTTATCTACACTTAGCTGTTATTTTCAGTTAATTTTATGTTATAATAAGAGCATCAACCAATTAGTTAGGGGTCGATGGTTGTTGCAAGAAACTCTCTTTTCGAGAAGAATCACCTGTTTAAATTGATATCTTGAGATGACTCCTAGACAAACTTATAGGAGAGAACACCACATGGCAAATTTTGTTTGACTTATCTACACTTAGCTGTTATTTTCAGTTAATTTTATGTTATAATAAGAGCATCAACCAATTAGTTAGGGGTCGATGGTTGTTGCAAGAAACTCTTATTTCTGGTTTTGTCAAGAATTATTTTGGAGCTACCTTTAATTGAGAAGTCCTTCTGGACCAGAGACAAGTTAAATTTTCATCAAATGTGTGTATGATTGGATGTGGAGAAGAACTATTTCCTATTATGTCTCATGAATGGATGCAGTAACGAGTAAGAGTTATTAAATCTATTTATAAGTTATATAATACAATGTTTTATAGTTCTTTCTTTAATGATTAAAATGAATCTTTGTGTTATTATGTGATTCATGATTAGAGTTGAGTGAATTATTTTTCTTACTGTTGTTGATCACATGCATGTTTTTCTTTTGATAACTGGTATCTTAGATGGTAATTGGAATATTCACATGGTTAATGTATTAGTACTAGACCTGTGGTATACGATCATTGTCTGCATGCTAGGGTGAGGTTTATCCCAAACCCAGCCTCTTCTCCAGTATTTTAAGTTTGTTCCCATTTGTTGCCTAGTTGGTTTATACCATCTTTCCAATCTTATACCAGTCACACCAAAAAGAAAATACAAAAAAGAGAACGTCTGAACCAAAGGATAGGCCTTCACAAGAAAACATAAAGCCCATCGATTAATTGGTCGGATCGCAAGATCTGGAGAACCATTCCACTATTAAACTCTGCATAGTCTAATTGGGCCCCAATGGTGAGTTTGGTTCATGCTGTTGAACTAAATGGATTTAGGACCCATCAACACCAGTGCCATTCATGGTGAAAAGGCAGGGACCAGACTGAGCATAAAACTTTTGATGTTAAGAGAAAATTTCCAAGGAGAATATCAAGAGAGAAAAATATTCATTCTTGGGAGAAAATATTCATGGATGTGCATTCAAGGGCTAAAGAGGAAAAAAAAATTGCAAGGTTGTATCCTCATGCTTCATAATCAATAAAACTTGGCCTATTTCCTTAAACTATATTGTTCATTTTGTACTATATGTTGCTTGTGTTCAAGATTTCATAAGTAGAGTCTCTATTATATGACATTAGATAGTAGTAGGAGAGAAATTGTTTGATTATTTAGGTCATCTTCATGAAGGAGCTTTGGCTTGGATCTCAATCGTTGGACCAACGAGGATGAACTTTAAGAATAAGGTGAAAAAGTTTTTCTCTTTCTCTTGCTTAGACTCTTGTATAAGAAAATAGAACATGTGATGATGGGAATGTTAGGTACCATTTGTTAGAAATGTCTCAACTGAAGGAAACCCAGTTGAGGCGGGTTCCACCTGTCCGCAGGGGGGATTTTCTCACAACAATAAGTTCCTTCTATGCATTTATTTTAATTACTGTGTGGTTATTTATGATATTTTTGTGATGGGATTTTACTGTTTAATTATGCTTAATTTTATATATTATTAGGATTGTATAGAAATGCATAATTTTAATCATATGGAGAGCATTTTTATAAATTAAATTGGTATCAAAGGTAGAATGTTTGTGTGGTATTTCCCAACTTGGGGTTGGGGATGCTACACTCAACATTCCATCCTTATTTTTAACAAAGAGTATCGGTGCTCCCCAAGGTGAAACACTTGGGAATATGTACCATTTCTTAAAAAATTATTCCAGGTGCATTTGCAATTATTTTCATTCTAGTGTACTCATTTTATAAGGATTTTTTGACACTAGGGAAGATCATAGTACTAAATGAATAGAAAAATTTATATCCCTCTTTGGTGGTAATCCTGGTATTTCTTGGAATACATCTTCAAACTCTTGCAATACTGAAAATTATTGAATACTTGGCCCTTAATTATTTTTTTAATCCTCCACATGAGCTCCATACAATTGACATCCTTTCTAGAAAAATCTCTTAAACTGTAAGGCTGAAATTTCCCTAATAGAAATGGGTCTTGGAATTCCTTTCACAGTGCTCTATTTTCCTTCTTCATCAAGAAATGTAAATGTCTTGCTATGGAAATATGGGACAACATGATTCCTATCCAACCAATCTGTTCCAGTTAGGATATCATAATATCCTAATGGTATGGTGTTCATATCAACATTAGTACTCACTGCATTCATATTTATTAGACAATTTTTTACAGTCTTATCAATCCGTCTTTTGGTTAAAGTGGCTAACTAAACCAAACCTAATTTTTCAATATTACTTTTATTCAAATGAAATTTTTCCACTACTTTAGGATCAATGTAACTATGGCTTGCTTCTGAATCAATTAAAATATCAACATGTTGATTTATGATCTTACCTTCCACCTCAATCATTTGGGATTGTTGTTCTTTTTGTCTATATTCTAAGGATGCATATATTCTTGGAATATTTCTTCCCATGTCTTCTACTATAGTAGCCTCTTGGATGTTATGCAATGTCCTCATATTTTCTTCTCTGTGAGGGAAATCCTTGCACATGTGATCTTCGTTACATCCCTAACATTTGATTGGTGTTATTCCCCTTTTTCACAAGGAGTCTTCCCTATTTGATTCATTCTTAGGGGGATGATATTTATGATTTGTATTAGGACTTCTTTTGTTGAAAGGATGTTTGAATCCCTTTTTTCTTGTATCATATTTATCCTCTTTCTTATCCTTCCAATATTTCTATAAGGATTCTTTGCCCTTGCCTGGCTCATACAAGTACTTATCCTTTCTAATGGTCTTTATAAAAGTTTTGGGCTCACCATAGTGGATATTATCTTTATATAAAGATGGTAGTCCACTCAGTAAATCTATTTATATTCACATTTTCATCCTTGATAAATCCCACATACTTCAACAATCTCAAGAACTTATTTTCATATTCTCCCATGGTCATGCTCCCCAACTTGAGTTCAAAGAAATCTTGCATCTCCTTGTCATAATCATGCTCTGAAAGATACTCCTGTTGAAAATATTTCTTGAACTACTGCCAAGTAATCCTACCCTCATCCATGTGCTCAAATTGCTTCAACATATCCCACTACATAATAGATTCTCCATGCAAATGGTATGTGGAAATCTTGGATTCTAGGTTAGATAAGTAGTTGTCCAACTCGAAATATTTCTCGATTCTAAGAAACCAGGATTCAAAATCATATTCCCTTTCTCTTTCACCATAAAAGAATGGTGGATTAAGATTCCTAATCTCTCCTTGTGTTAGGTACCAGATCTATTATAATAGCAGAAAAGAAAATTATTGTAGAGAATAGCAGTTGAATAACAACAAGAAACTGAAATATTGTAGAGAATAACAACAAAACAACAAATTATATGGAACCACAACACCAAATTAATAGCTTTGTTGATAGGAAAAAAATTTCACTTGCCTCTTTGAGGGGGAAACCTCTAGTAGAGCAGAGCACTATTACAATAATTCCCAAGACAAAGACTTCTCATGCCCTCGACTCATATCTATACTAATTCTATCTACCAAAGGAAAAATCTATAGGAAGATCTTTCAAGAAGTGAAAGCTTCTATTAGGTATTCTTACATTTGACTTATTCTTCCTTATCAATATTGACCTTTATTACATGGAAAATATAGTATTCTACCTACATAAATGGTTAGGGAGGTTAGGTCCCTAACATGTCACCCCCTCTTAAAAACACCCTTTTCCTCAAGGTTTGAGATGAGGAAATTGCTACAGAATGGTAGTTGGCTTCAGGTGGCATCTTTTGTTTGTGTGTCCTTCCATTGAACTAAAAATTCCTTGATAGTGAGTTGGCGGAGACGATGCTCGCGCTGGTCCAAGAATTTTTGTGGTTGCAACCAAATAGAACATTCTTCATACAACTCAGGTAGACTGGTCTCAGTATGGAACCTAGTGCCTATCACCTTCTTTAAGCGGGAAACATGAAAAATAGGGTGGATCTTAGAGTGACTGGGAAACTCTAATTGGTAGGCCACTAGCCCCACTCTATTGAGAATACGGTAAGGACCATATAATTTTGGAGTGAGTTTCTGACAGTGTTGGGGTTTGAGTGAAGTTTGATTACAAGGTTGTAGATGAATAAACACCTGGTCCCCTTAAGCAAATTCACGTTTAGAACAACTCTGATACACTTTTTGTTTCATGTGATTTTGATCCATGACCAAATTTTCTTTGAGAGTACGAAGGGTGGCTATGCAAAATGTAAGAGTTTGATCCACCTACTGAACCTTGGAGACACTGGGAATGTAGGATATAACTGAAGGTGGATTTTTTCCATAGATGGATCCAAAGGGAGTCATGTGAGTGGTGCAATAGTAAGAAGTGTTGTACCACCATTAAATGAGGGGTAACCATTGAACCCATTGATTTTGTCTGTCATATGAAAAACACCTCAAATATGTTTCCAAACACTTGTTCATTTCTTTAGTTTGTCCATTAGTCTAGGGATGATATGTTGTATATAGATGTAATTGGGTTCCCTGGATTCGAAAAAATTATTTCCAGAAAGTGCTTGTGAAAGTTGGATAACAGTTAGAAACAATAAAATAAGGCATGCAATGGAGTTTGAATATATTATCCATAAAAATTTGAGCCATTGTGGATGTTTGAAAGGGTGTTGAAGAGCACAAAAATGAGCATATTTGGAAAGATGAACCACTACTACCATAATGGCTGACTTTTTTCTAGATTTAGGTAAGCCAACAATGAGGTCCATAGAAATATCTATCCAAATAGTAGGTGGGATCAGAAGAAATTGTAGTGTTCTTGGAGATTTAACAGTATCTCCCTTATTGCATTGAAAAGTATCACATTTAACCACAAAGGTGAAAATGTCCCATTTCATTTCGTCTCATAAAAAATAATGTTTGACTCGTTCATAGGTTTTGGTAAAACCAGAATGCCTAGTTGTAGGTGAAGCATGAAACCCTGAGAGTACGATGAATTTAAGATTCAAATGTTTGCTCAAATACAGGTGACCTTTATAATGAATCTATTCCTGGTGCCATGAATACCTGAGAGAATCTTTTGGATCCTACTGAAGTGTTTGGATCAGTCTTGAAAGCTTGGGATCTTGCAACCATTCCTAGTGAACCTCCTGAAGCCAATATGAGGCAATGAAAGAGAGGGAAAAAAGGGACCCATATTCTTCATATTGTAACACCCCCCTCTCTAAAACCTATGATTACGTGTAATTAATCATGATTTGTGGCTGCCATGCCATGACACACAAATGATATAAATGTATTATTGTTTAATTGAAATGCCAACAACTGACTGTGGGGGTGAATCCTTAAATGTACAAGCCATGATACCAATAGAAGAAGGAGAGAATGGTGTGTTTGGCTAATGGACCAAGACACTTTGTTGATGTATTATTGTAGGAATATTCAGAATTTCCCTTAGCCTCGATATCAAGGAAAATCAATAATGAGGAAGGATTGGTAGTTGATCGACCAACCACCCTCAATGAATACAGGCATGGGAAATATGGAAAGGAAAATGGAGGATTCCAACCAAATGTACCACAAAGTAACAATTTTGCAGCCTATATTGACCCACAAGTGCCTTCTGATAGAAGGAAGGGGGACAAGTCAAGAACCTTCTTGGGATTTTACATGTAGGAGATGCACGAGAAAAGAGAGGGAAGTCAGGAATACCAAAGGGAGAGAAAAACATGGGGGGAGTCCAAGGAGTCTCAGAAAGAGGATATGGTCAGAGAACCCGAGGACCCATCCTGAGAAGAGAGGACGTGAACTTGATGTTGGGGAGGCTTCTGATAAACCTTACAAAGGTCTGAACTAGGAGAGATGAGCACATGATAAATTCCCTAGTTGTATCATGACTTAGCATGGGGGTGTCCTGTTACTGAATTTATTGAGCGAGCAAAGCCTATAGTTGGGTGGAAAAGAGAACATCCGCAGTAAGTTGGTGGGTTATCAACTTTAATAGATAAGTATTTATGAACTCTGTGTATTGAATGTAATTTATGACTAAATGTATGTAATTGTCTTAAGGATGTGCATGCATGATTGATGATTATATTGGTGGATCTCTTGCATTTTGTGCATTCCAGCAATTGAGAATCATATGGTTATGGGAATTCTTGTGCATGTGAATCATTTAGCCTTGTATCGACTCTAGTTAAAATAATGGAATTGTAACCTTGGTAACCATGCACACAATTATAGTAATACCTATATATATACTTATGTATACACACACACACAAACATATATAGAGGCACTTGAGTATCACATTGTTTGGATACCTGCAACAAATGGACCTTTCAAGAAAAGAGGAAATAGAGACCACCTATATGTCACAATGCTTGGATCCATATACATGTGTGTCATAGTGTTTGGTTTTCCTGCAACAAATGGATTTTTCAGAATGAACCAAATCAAAGGTATCTTATGCAAGAAAAAGGATTCCTTGGACTTGAGCAAGGATTTATGAAACTTGCCAAGTCTTGAAGAGACTCGGTGAAACCACAAGAAATTGACTAAGTTTTGCACCAAAATATCAAGCTCGCGCAAAGGCTCTTATTTTAACCAGAATATTGTGATCGTTGTTATGGCACAATAGTTAGATATGGGCCCTCCATTTGATCAAGGGTGAGACATATTATCGGTCATCAATATGGTGGTGTGGAGAGATCCTGACCCTCCATCGAAGTAGGTTATGATGCCTGTAGAGGGTATGGCATGAATCAACAAGGATCGTTTATCCATGAGAGAATAACTTTGGAAGATGTGAACCGTTAGATTCATCATGGTGGATGTGGTTAGAGACCAAGGGAATATAAGAACCAGTGCCATCAATACCATTGTATTTGGCATGGTGATCTAATCATAGTCGTATATCCTAAGGGGAGTTTTATTGGAATTCCCTGGTCAGGGTAACCTTGGATGTCAAAGTGGAGACACCCCGATGGAAGATTTTGAGGGAAAATTTGAGTTGTTTATCGATAGATATCCTAGGGATGACCTCCGTCATAGATTTTCATGGGTCTCGTTTAAGTGAGACTAAGAGGCATGATGTCAGTAGGACATGTCATGTTGACCTGGAAAGCCAAAATGTATAGAGATTGATAGGTGTTAGCCTGTGATTAGCTACAAGTAATTGGACAGTGGGTCGATCATGGGCCCCTTGAGAGAATTAGGCCTTAGAACTTTATTTTAACCTTGACCGTCGGATCTAAGGGATTAAAATATCTCAACTTTTGATCATAGAAGATCCATCAAAGTATTCCAGAGACTTTGAATCAACCAGAGTCGTTGATCTACTAGGGAAGAATTCAGAGTAATCAAGACTGTCCATCACAGTGGAATAGTCAGAATAATTTGGTCCACCGAGATGAAGATACTCCAAAGGAAATACTCTGAGGAGAAATCCTAATCATCCATCAGACCCAGTCGAAAGTAATCATGATCATATATCTTGGTGGTCCTTCGGGATGAGGCTAGGAGGAAGGTGATGTCATTCTAACATGGATGGCATCACCCATCTAATATGAAAGGGAAAAGTGTCATGATATGAACATTCCAATCAAGGGGGGTGCAGAGAGATCTTGTCCATCCATCAGATCTATCATTTTTGAGTATTGTAATTGTGGGGAGCGAAAGAGCTTTGACGGAGGTACTTTGAAAGGAGATCTAGACTGTTGATCCATCGATTCTAGATTTAATCTCAACCTTCCAATATATAGATCTGAGTAACATCAAAGGTGGTGGATGAAACTATGGTAGCCTTTATATCCTCTCGCAAGGATTCCCAGTCATAGATCTCATGAGGTCGTAACCCGTGTTAAACCTAATTAGAAATATTGTAATTATGATATTAGTATTAACTAATCCCCTCATAATCCCTGACACCGAGAGATTTCCAAGTTAACACCATAAGTAAGGTCTAACATCCATTTCCTGGTGGTGACATGGCATGTGACAAGTGGTCCATGTGTCATGACGAAATGTGTATAAGAGACAGCCATGTGTCATGACGAAGGAAGTTCATGTGTCACCCCATCGTGGTGCCACATGTCACATGGATTTGGATGAATTGTATAGGGATCCGAGGGGAAAACGAGTGCCATGTGTCGAGCAGTATGGGCACCACATGTCATGCCACTTGTCTCACCACATGTCATACCACATGGCAGTAGGGGATTTGTTGATGAGTCACATGTAGGTTCGATGGAGGATGAATACCCTTGGGGTAACATCATTGGATCCTGACCGTCAGATTTAAGGAGGATAAACTTCCACCATTAATCTGAGTCAATCTCCCCCCAGACCACTGGAGATTTTTGTTACTTAGATGTGCTAGGAAGTCTGGTTCCTAGTATCCTGGTGGCCATGTTTCGCACCATGACCGATGACAGATGTCAACGCCCTATTAGGTAGGTCGTGGATATAGTGAAGACATGTATTTCCATGATAGTTTACATGGAGGTTCATGTGTCAATATAGGCCCCATGTGGGCTTAATTCTGGGAACTGACGTGATGAAAAAGAACCGTCAGATCTAGAGATGATCCCCACCATTAATATAAATCAACCGGGTCAATCAAAACCAAGATTACCTGATAAATTTGGATGTGTGGAGAAGCTAGAGGGTCTGGTAACCTAGAGCCCAGTGTTTATGTGTCCCGTCGTGTATAGATATTGATGGAACAATATGATAAGGTCACATTCCAAAGGTTCTAGCTCATATCGTATCGGGAATGAGCCCATGTATGTAAACACTGGGGAGTCGATGCACGATATTCTGACAACCTGATGTGACATCAAATGACTTCATCTAGCCAGTTCTTGATGGACATGTGGTGCTATATGACATGGCATCGTACTGAGGTTCCAATATCATGTCGGATTGACTATTTTATGGATATGAAAAATGAATTTACTCGAGGTTTCAGGACTCGATAAGACGAGGGTCTTTTGGATGAGGTGGAAAGCACCATGCCTATAGCTATGACTAGATTATGGGGTGACATGTTCTAACACATTAGTTCCACTTCATATGGGAATGATGATGTGGAGCCACGTGGCATTATGGAGGCGTTTGGCCATTGAAAAACCCAAAAACTTCCAAGGGCCATAACATTTGATCCAAGGTTCAGTTTTGAGCAAAATTATAGTCGTTGAGAAGCTCTCGACGAGAAAAAGATGATGGTGTCATTTTTAAATAGATTCAAAATGGTTAAGGAAAAGTGAAAATCTAATAACCCATCCCTTAAAAGGGTACTTAGGACATTGGGTGTGTTACAAGTGGTATCATATCATGTTACAACACTTGGCTTGTTTGGGCTCATGAAAGAGTTGAATAAATTTAATTAGATAAACTTTAAGGGGGAGGGCACCCTACCCTACCTTATATATTAGAGTAGGTTGCAACATTAGGCCTGGATGGGCCAAAGATTAGTCATAGGACTAGTATATCAATATTTAAATGATCTTGTTGAAAAGTGTTTCTACCTTTTAAAGGTTTGTTTATTATATGCACAATTCCTTGAGGAGAAGGACTGTAGATTGAAACTTTTTAATGTTTTAAATGTTTACAATATAAATATTAATATAGTGTCTATGTGCATAAGGGTTAAGACCCTCACATAAAGTGTCGTTGTGGATAAAGGAAATTAGTATGGATTGATAGAATCCTTGGCAGTGTTAATTGTTGCTTAAATAAAATACTAAGCCCTATATATGAAATTCCTCATGATCAAAGGAATGATAGAAAATGCGTAAGGCCACTACATTTGACCTATAATGAATGAAACTTGTTGTTGAAATAGCCCAACTAAGCAAATAAAAAGGAGTCTTTTAGAATGTTGATGGTCCTCATAAAAGTAGTGGAATGGCTTGATTTTATGTGTCGATTTATGAGATCTTGGTTGTACAATGACATGTGCATGCATATTGACTAAGCATTGGATTATGCATGAAACTGCAAGATGAGGACATGATGTAATGCTTATGATAATAGTTCCATGTATATAACATATAATCTATGGTTTATTGTAATGTAAGGCCCATTGTTGGATCGTATTGGTCAATAAAGACTTGATGTTAGCAGAGGAGTTACTAATATAAATGAAATATTGATAATGTTGATGCATATTGCCTTAGGGAAACATAGTTGCAATGATTAATGGAGAACTAATATAAATATAACACTGTTAGTGTTGGAGCATTACTATATGACCAATGGGTTAGGTAGACATCCAAAGATGGATGAAAACCATGAAGGAATGGCTAGGTATGCCCATATAGTAGTAAAAGGGAATCCAAGAAAGGATTTCCCTGTTAAAGGCGTGTTGACCAAGAATGGTTGAAGCATGAAAATAGATTTGGATTTGGGCATGTTAATGCCCTAGGTAATGTAGACATATGTTTTGAGAATGGTGGATTGCTTTTGCAACAAAAGGGAAAAATTAATTTATTGTTCCATGTTGCCATGAGTGAAGGCAACATGAGTACAATTATGGGTATGATTGTGAGACTGGTCATGAAAATGACTGTAAGACCTCACTAAATAACATTGATATTAAGGGTAAAATATCAATGTGTATGGATGACCTAGGAAAATGAAAGTACTTGCATGAAAACAATGTGTGTATGAATGGACATGCTAAAGTAAATGGGTTGAATATGTCTGTGAGACTTGTCAAGAGATTGATTGTAAGTTGTCATTGGGAAGATTACTATTAGGACCAAATAAAAACTAAAGAACAATATAAAACTATGAAATCAATGCACATGCATAATACATACATAGATATACACATATGCTTGAAAGCATGATATGACTACCTAAGTAAGAGGGAAGGAAGGAAAGGAGTGTGCTCTCCTAGACTGAATAATGCCATGGATGCATGGTTGAAGCCATAATGGAGGGTATGAGTATTTTGTTAAAATAATAACTTGAGGAAGTATGAAATTCCTCACAAAGAGATAAGATGAAATGTTGAGAGAGAAAAGATCAAGAGTGACCTTTTTGTTGGTCATTATCTTATATATAGTGCAACATAATTATGATTTTATTGATGAGATCGGTTGTGTAAGTGACTGTAAAGTCTCATCAAAACTGGATAATGTTAAATCCAATATAAATGAATGAGGTAAAAAGGTGCAAGTGATGCACCTACATATATGTAAATATACATATACATGCTTAAAGGTATGATATGAATGCTTAAATAAGTGAGATGTGAGGAAATGTTTGTACTTTCTATATTTAAGTAATTCCATGGATGCATGGATAACCCTATTTTGGAAGGGTTTGATTTATCTTGATGGAATAATATCTTGAGGGGATGTGTTTCCATTTCCTTAGGAAGATCTAGTGTAAATTGTTGAAAGAATAAATTGGAAGGAATGCTTTGTTTTCATGATAAAAGAAAAATGGTTATGTCTTTGAGAATTGCATGAGAATGATTGTGAAAAATCACAAGTCAAATGATTTAAATCGACATGAAATATGGAAAATGTGGAGTGTGCCAATGGTGGACACACCCAACATGATAATGCATGTGATTATGTGCATGGAAGCACAACTTGAAAGAAAGTTGATAACATAAAGATATCTATTTGAAGGTATTTGGAATGCATCATAAGAATTCATGATTATATTCCTTATGGAAAATTGGATAGAATTCTGAAATAATGAAGTTGAGGTTGACTGAAGAATTGAGGTCATTTTAGGCCATTTAGATATGCAACAAGAGAGTTTTGTGTTGAAGAAGTTCCCGTGGAGGAACTGTGTAAATATTTTGTCATGAGAACACAACTATAACCTTAATTGAGGAAAATGAGATGCCATTAGAAAGATATATGATTTACTACAACATGGAAACTTTGGTTTTCTGATTCTAAGCATATCAACAACAATTTTTAAACCCTAGAATATTGTCACCAAACTGGGCTCTAAAACTAGTCTCTAAATTGTGAAGGCTCTCTCTCAACAACCGAGGGTCCAAAGAAGGCATATGATATATCGTTGTAAAGGTTTTAGACTTCCCTTCATCACCTCTAGCCATGGTTTTTTTTTAATTCATATCTCAAAACCTAAATGGATAAGGTAGTCACGGCTATGGATTTTGGCCATTTAGGAGGCGTACAATTTGTGCCCTTCATAGACTATTCATATAAAATCAGAATTAGGAAAACGATAGCTCATTGGAAATATTATCTTGATACCTATAGGGTAAAAGCACTAGATTTTCTAAAAAATTAATACATTTCATTTTATTTTCTATGAAAGATCATGTCCATTTGGGACCCATCGAGTGACCAACAAAAGGGACCAACGTTGACAATTTTACAAACTGAGTCCTCAGCTCATGAAATATGAACTAAGAAGCCTTGAAATAGGGAATTATGATTAACTCAAAAATAATCTTGGGATGACCTCCCCTAGGGAAAAAAATATTAGGGTTTCAAAACAAGATGAACAAGGTCGAATTGAACACACTTGGGTGCTAACAAGATGTTATTGGAAATGATGCTATTGATTATTGTTATGCATATGTCCATATAGGTGATATTATTCTAGGGAAAACTATGAATTTGAAATTCATTTAACCCTTCTATCACTTTGGTTGATAATGGAGGCACTGATCCAACTGAAATTTGAACTTCCTAACTAACTTGAGTTGAGACCAAGTGACTTAAAATCAATGAATGGTACTCTTCTAGTGTTTGATAAGTCACTATGTGCTCAAATGAACCTTTGGATGTAACCCATTGATACTCTTTAATGGGAAAGGGCCATAGTAACTATGACTCCTATCATTGTCTTTAACTAGAATCAGAACTTAATGGGTTGCTAAGAGCAATCCTCGTGCCATCTCATGAAGATATGAAAATGATGAACATCATGTTGAGTCCAATGGAGATTGTTGGGTCAACAGTTGTCATCATGATGATAGTAAAACAATAATTGTAATAGTGAGTGTATCATTTAGAAATGAAAAAGAATTACTTGGAATATATCACCAACTGGAAAGAAAAATACAAGTCCCTCCCAACCAATATAGGTCCACTTGGTCGAGATTAAGCACTTATAATATCTTGTAGGATCAAATAACTCAAATTCAACCTAAGGGATACCTTATAAGATCTTAACAATTTATCTTAGGACAATGGTGGATACTTAACCAAGGATTTGGAAATGGGAGAGCCCCACATGATACCTATGTTTCAGAATGAAAATGGGCCCTACCATTAGATGATTTCATGGAGCTACAGAGATAGTATACACACAAAAAAAAAAAAATTAAGAAGCCTCCC
>CBVK0103725390.1:0-10107 GCA_900067695.1 Picea abies
TCATCTTTGAAAAATTAAATAATTATATATCATTTCAATTGAAGTTAAAAGGAATCCTTAAATTTAATCTTACACAAACCCCCCTTAAACCAAACTTGTTGGTTTAAATGAAGAAATCCGACTTGTTCCTTTGAATAAAGAATTATGAGGACAAACCCTCTTCCAATCAAACTTGTTCCTTTGAATGAAGAATTTTTATTGTCGAAAGTTCTGCAAACAAAGAAACCTCAAATGACTTGATGGGCCATTGAAACTTATAATGTTTAGACTAGACGAATGTTGTCTAAATGTTTAAAGTTTAAAGTTTTGACAGTTTTTTTTACAAAAACTTCAAATGATCATGTTTTCTATTAGGTAATTATTGTCTAAAATTTCTAATTTCTAAATGCATAAATGGATTCATTACCCTGAAACAAATTTAACCACTTAAATATACAGATCCAACAATTTATTGCCAGGTTGGGCTAACTCTTCCCTCCCGAGTTACCTTTCAGGCAGGTCCTCCGGCTGCCTCATTTTCCCAATCGATTTTCCGAGCATTCGGGTTGCTTTAAAATGGGGCGAAACCCCTAGGATAATGTCTCAAATGCATGGAAATTTGATCTATTCTAAACTCAGACTACCCCTGAATCGGATTCAAGCCCATCTTTTTACCTGAAAAGATGGTGTGTTTTCTCCCAAGTTAATCTACTCCAAAATTAAATAGAAACTATACCCAAAAAACCACCAAAATGTAGAAATTTTACACTACGAAAATTGAAACAACGTTGTTTCTTGATTAGATGGATCATTAAATGACCTCACAGAGTTTGAGTCTACCCCTTCTATACATTTGTCTAATAATTCCCCACCCCTGGGCAGGGTTGGAATTTGATGGGCAAAATGCCCATCATGAGCATTTTGACCGTATTTTATGTTTAATTTTTTGTCCCAGCGGTCTTCCGGAACTGGCATCTAAAATGAGATAACGTGCTTTTGACGAGTTATAATGGTATAAAACATCATTAATTTCAATCTGGAAGTATGGTACAAGTGTAGGTAATGAGGAATAACTCCTCAAAGGTATCCACAAATTTATAGATGGTGCGAGCAAAGACAATTGAGAGATTTAGATATAGACCATCCTTGGGTTCTTGTCAAACTTCAGAGGTGGGTAGCTTTTGTGTATTGATTTGATTGAAATTTTACAAAAGCATAAAAAGAAGAGAGCGAGACGAAAACAAGGTTGGGGATAGGGTTCGAAGAGAGGGCGTTTAGATTCAAGACCATTTGGCTTTTTTCTTGTGTAGCAAACTGGTAAAAAAAGTTGAGCTATCACATAGCTGAAGTTGAATTGGGAAACAAATAGATAAATATCATGACCTCTTAATTTGTTTCATCCATTTTGTTTTCTCGTCAATATAAATTCTGGGGAATTGACATTTTGTTTGTTGGTAAGAGCTATAGCTATCACACAGATGCAATTTAATTGGAAAACGAATTGATAATTACCTTTTAATTAATTTCTTCTATTTTATTTATTTATTTTGATTTATTTATTTTGTTTGCTTGTAAGTGGAAATTCCTTGGAATTGACATAAATAATATGTGAAGTTCTCGTAATAATATCATTATTCATAAGTTCAAATCCAGAGGGGGGTAGGGATACCTCCGTAGATTTTACTAGTCAAATTAAAAAATAGATTATTATTATAAACCTTTTTTTCAATCACTATTACAATTGAAAATTTAAAAAACTGAGAATGAAAAAATATTATTAACCAAGTGTTGAAATAATATCCTTCCTTTTTTTTTTTAAAGATGATGTCTATTTTTATGCATTTAGAGGCCAAGTTGATGTGTATTTTTATACATATATGGGCCTTTCCTTCCTTTAACCTTGAGCATAGTTGAAACTTCTTTAGGTGGAGACCCTAAAAAATAATATCTTTCCATATCCACGTGATCTTTCCACATTAAACCAATGCACAAAATAATATCTTTCCATCAAACTCTCAAAATAATATCTTTCCATATCCACATGATTGCATGGAAGCACTAGAATTTTATCCATTTTAAAGGCCTTTTCTTCCTTGAACTTTGAAAACAACTAAAAAAAATTAATTGTAGATTTTAGGTTTGTCAAATTAGACTTGATGCAATGTCTCTCTATTTTATTTTATTTTAATATTATATCTATTTTAATATGAAAAGCCTTTCTTTTTAATTCATCTTTGAATATGACTCCCTAACAAAAGTAAGGAAATCTTTTAATAGTTGATGAACTCTTTGGTGTGAAAAGTAAGGAAATCTTCTAATAGTTGATGAACTTTTTGGTGTGAAAATTGTATAGTAATGTAAGAAGCAATTCATAATTACTCGAGTAGGGAAGAGACATTATTGAAGAATTAACTTCTTATCAAAACTTTATTGTTGAAGGACACACTTTTAGACATAACTTTTTTTTTAAGAGTAATGTGTAGAACCAAAAAAAAATGAAGAATAAAAATGAATTGAAATTCCAACTCTGCCCCCGGTATCCGGTATCGTCTTACGAGGGTTTGTCTAATAATTCCCCACCCCCGGGATCGTCTTACGAGGGCTTGAAGGCATCATATGGCCCAGGCCCCTCTCCTCCAATGAAATTGAAGCCTCGATACCTTCATTCTGACACCCTTTATGGCTTCCGTCAGCTCGATCTGACAGGTCTGGACTCGAAACATTTCCACGGTAAAACTCAGCACCTAAAGTTTTTACCCCAACCAGTTGTATACCCGTGCAATTGCATCATCTCCCGAGCTAGGAATAGCGATATTATGTTTTGGAGTTAAGAAAACCTTACATTCTTTCAACGGATCTGTCTGCTGAGAATTGCAATATTTCGATGTAACGATCCATTCTAACCTAGCAAATCAGAAACCCTAATAAATTTAGCGTGTTTCTTTTCCATGCTTTAAAAATCTTTGTAAAGATTGTAACCATTAATAATGCTGAGAATCCCAAATTATTTCAGTGCGCAATTACACCAGTTTATCCACATTATTTATCTCCTTTTATATATACATAAAATACTAAAAAATACAATCAAAGAATCATATCTGAAACATGAACACAAAGAAAAGAAGGATCTGCATTATCTTTATTCCATATGAAGACGTATTACAGTCAGGTACAGTTGTTGTCCCGTCATTGCTGCCGCCACTAGGGTTATGGCCTAGGGCATAAGTTCAGGAGAGGCCAATAAACAGTCTACTGGGCAGCAGACAAGGCAGGTGGTTTGTAGGTCGTTGAATTTGAAAGCGATTCAAATCCAACAGCCTACAAACCACCTGCAGCAGCATTGAATGCTGCGCAGCATACTGTTGAATGCTGCGCAGCATACTGTTGAATGCTGAGCAATAGATTGGTCGGCTGAAGCCCTAAGCCATAACCCTAGATTTAACTTTACACCTGTCCCAAATTTTTCTGGCACATTCTAATTCGGCGTTGTCTAAACCGCTAAAATTTCTAATTTCTGGCACATAAAAGAATTTGTAATCTGTAAGCATAACAATTTGTTATTCCGATTGCAATTCAAAGATTACAAAAACTTGTAGATCACATATGAATGAATAAGGTTGCAACTTTTTGCTTGATCAAATTTGAGACTTTGAATTCCAACCAAAAAAAATTAAAAATACACTTGAAAAGTGGAAAAACAACCTAAATATCTCAACCAAATTAACATTCTACTTCTATTCAGAGATTTTAAAACCTTTATATCACATCTAAATAGCAATTTCACTGATAAAATTGCAAATTCTAAATTACAACCAACAAAAACTCTTTGTCGCGGGACCAGGCTTCCACTTGTGCCTCCATTAATGATAAATCTGAATACTCTTTGTTCGCTGAAACTCCACAAATTAGCGTGATTGGTGTATATGGAATGGGCGGCGTTGGAAAGACATCGTTGCTCAAAATAGTCTACAATACAACACTTACAAGGTCAGTGATGTATGCATGATATTGTGATTTGGCTCATAATTTCTCAATTTGCTCAGCGAATCAACTTAGATATGAATGAAATGGTTTACTCTGTAAACTGAATTTCAACCATCTCTAATTTATTTTTCCCTCAACAAACTTGAGACACTCTGACTAAATCACATTATCAGACGCATCAATCACTTGTAGTTAATGTAGATAATATCGAGCAACAAGATTTTTCCAACGGGGCCACTCCATACACACCAATCACGCGAACTTGTAGAGTTTCCGCGAACGAGAGTTGCCACTGGTTGAAATAAGACTTCCGTTTCCTGCAGCTGGGCAGATGAGACAATCTGGTGAAAAGTCACTTTAAACGTCTTCAAAGAGGCGATCAGATTTTGTGTTCCATGAAATTTAGGGATTACACAAGAGGCAATCCAGATACGGCTGCTCTCGTAACGATCGATGAAGCTTTTCAACTCTCCAGATCAGGAGTTCTCTGCGCATCTCGAAAGGCATTGCAAGTATTTGTGAAAGCAATTACTCATACCGCAGGAGGTCACGCTTTCGATCCAACGGAAAATTCTGCTCCTTGGTCAGGTGGGCACCACCGACAAAATAACGATCAATCACAATAATAACTAGCAACACTGAAAGGTATCGGCTGAGAACGTTGAAAGGTATAGCGGTTCGTGGTAATATGAAACGTTTGGCTACATTAGGTTGATAAATGGAAAGTGTGGGCATTAAATGTGGCAATTACATATTATTACAGTAATTTTTTTATGTGATTAGGTAAATATGCCTTGATAAATGCAAGAAAGTTATGAACAATAAATCTGACCCATTGACTTTGGAGTACGACTAAGAATATGTCAACATCTTCAATGCATAGCCATCAAATTAGAGTTTAAGGTTAAATGAGGTTAAAAGATCATTAATTGTGCCCATTATCAATAAATATACATCTTTCGGCCTAATAAACAAAGATTGATGTTTGTGTTGTCATAAATCAGTGATTTATGAAGAGTGAGTGGTGTTTCAAAAAGATACTTTTATTTTTTTAAGTTTACACTCACATCTGGAATTAAAGTAGTGGATTAAGTGAATTATTGCACGGTCCACAGCTTTATATTAATTTTTTAATGTGGTCGGTGCTACGTGGTGCTACCCAATTTCACAGTGTTAATAAATCAAAGTAATACATTATTGAAAAGACAAAAATGTTAATTTTAAATTCTTAACCATAATTATGAATCAAAGCAATGCATTATTGAGGAGACAAATGTCAAGTTTAACATATTAAACTAATGAGCGGTCCCACATCACAGAGAAAGAAAATAATAATAACGCATCACTTTGTTAAAGAGGCTTGTCCACTAATGAGTGGTTCCATTATCACTATTTTGTTTCCAATTACAAGGAATAAAGAATAATAAAAATAATATTCGCAAAGTAACTGGTTCTTCCTTTAGATTCTGTTTTAGTTTTGTCTAATTGATAAATATATTATTTAATCAAATTAAATATGATAAATAAAAAATAATAATATATTATGTTTGAGTTTTGTGAATTGATAAATCTATTAGGTAATCAAATTGAAGTCATTCATGAGTATAATGACATGGCAGAACCTCACAGACCAACATAGATGCTTTTTCACAAGAGAAGACTAGCTTGGGCATAAGAGTTCATCAGAAATGCAGAAAGATATGGTGACCCAGAAAAATCAGAAGAAAGTAAGAAGACGAAACCATATTCCAACTATGTGGCATGTTTGTGTGATATCATGGATACATAACCGTCCAATTATGAAGAGGTTACATAAAATAGGGTATGGAAGGATGCCACAGGGGAGGAATATCAGTCCATAGTAAAGAATGATGCCTTGTATGTGGTCCCCAAAGGAGAAATCAATACTAAGTTCAAAACGGATCTAAAAAACGAAACATGCAACTGATGGTAGTATTGAAAAGTATAAGGCTATATTTGTGGCTCGAGGATTCTCTCAGAAGGAGGGCATTGACTATGAGGAGACATTTTCTCTCGTGGCGAGATATACCTCGATTAGGACCATAATTTCATTGGATGCAATAATGAAATGGAAGGTGCATCAGATGGATGTGAAGACAACCTTCTTGAATGGTCAAATAAAAGATGAAGTATATGTGGAGCAACCACAAGGGTTCGAGGTACATTACATGAAACACATGTGTGCAAATTGAAGAAGGATTTATATGGATTGAAGCAAGCACCTAAAGCATGGTATGGCAAGATCGACAATATTCTGACGAGCTTAGGATTTACAAAGAGAAGTGCAGATCCTAACCTTTAATTTAAGGTTATGGATGATGGTTCGTTAATACTATTGTTGTAAGTGGATGACCTGTTTCTAACAGGTGTGGAAAAGATTATCTTAGAGTGTAAGAGAAAACTGCCTGTTGAGTTTGAGATGAAAGATCTTGGGATGATGCATTACTTTTTGGGTCTCGAAGAATGACAGAGATAGGATGAGATCTTTCTTAATCAAGGGAAGTATGCATTGGAAATCCTGAAGAGGTTCGAGATGTTGGATTGCAAGGAAATGGCTACAACTATGGTATCAAATCTGAAGTTGCTGCAGGATACGACTTCAAAGACTGTGGATGTTACTTTATATAGGCAGATGGTGGGTTTGTTGATGTACTTGACGAACACGAGACCAGATATATGCTTTGTTGTGAACACCCTGAGTCAGTATATGGAGCAACTCAGGAAGGTTCATTTGGTTGCAACAAAACATGTGATAAGGTACCTTCAGGGTACATTGGATTATGGTCTTAGGTATGTGACAAACCATGAGTTCAGGTTATATGGATATTCAGATTTAGATTGGGTCGACAATATTCCTGATCGAAGGAGTACTTCAACATATTGCTTCAGTTTAGGCTCTAGTATGGTTTCGTGGAGCAACAGGAAGTGGTCATGTGTAGCACTTAGCACAGTTGAGGCTGGATATGTGGTAGCATGTGCAACATGTAGAGAAGCAGTGTGGATTTGGAAGATGTTGTCTGGATTATTTGGTCTCAAACTGGAGGTGACCTGCATTTGGTAGTTGCATGAAGTTGTCAGAGAATCCGGTGTTCCATGATAGTTCGAAGCATATTAAGATCAAATATCATTATATGAAAAATATGGTGCAGAGGGGAGCAGTGAGGGTCCAGTACATGACTACTAAGGAGTAGGTTGCAGACGTGTTGACTAAGCCACTGTCGAGGACAAAATTCAAGCATTTCAGGGACAAGCTTGGTGTGGTCCATCTTCAGAGGGAGTGACAAGGTATAAACACATTGCAGGGTAGTGGATGTCCTAGGGACATGTTGTAGCTATTTGAGAGCTACCCATAGGCCTTAGATGCATTGGTTGTGAAGTCACATGGGTGCACATGATGAGGTACATATGCATTGCAAGGTAGTGGATGTCATGGTGACATGTTGAAGCTATTTGAGAGCTACCCATAGAACTTAGATGCATTGGCTATGAATTCATGTTGTACTACGGATATTCGATGATGTGTAGATTCATATGTTTAAAAATCAATGGTCATGAGCTCGTGTGGCAACAAACAATACCTTCTTAGTTAAGAGGGATTGTTGATATTTTAATGCAACTATGGAAGGTCTTCTTCTGTATTTTTATTGGTCAAACCTCGAGAAGGTTATTCTAATCTTATTGTATAAATCGACTCAAAAGAAATTATTATTTTATTGTTATCCTTATTGTAAAATTCAAAACGACCCCTCTCAAGGTTGTGTCTTTTTGGGAGTCAAGTTATGTGTATAAATATAGGTCAAGTTATTTTCATTTGTACACACACACAACTTGCCTTCTCTTGTGTATTTGAAGCATAGAAAAGGAGGTCTAGCACATGAGGTCTTGGTTTCTTGGCCTTTGGTATCATGGTCATGGTCTATTTGTGGAGAGTTATAATGTGACATTGTACTTGTTGAAGGAATCTATATTGAAGAATTGGTTGTTGGGTTTTCTCCCCCACGAGGCTTTCCTAGGATATATCTTGTGTTATGTGATTGTTTATCTTTTAGTGATCCTACATGCAATTGTTAATGAATACTAAAGAAGATAATTGCAACTTCTAAAATTATAACAAAAACAACTATATTTCCTACGTGTATAATTTCCAAACTGCAATTTTACCTGCTAAACAATAGATCCTATGTTATTTCAAGACGCTGGAACATGTCTCTAATTTTTTTTTTTTAAAGAGCTTGCTAACCACGAAAAAAGATCTTAAAATCACCATAAAATAATTTGTGCAAAATACTTCACTTCCATAAGAAATATATCATAAAATATAATGATTCAAAATATGAAACATTTTCTGCATGTACTTCATTATATCAAATCAGGATCCTGAAAATTTCAGAGTCAGAAACTTCACTGAAAAAAATGCAATGAAAAATGCCAAGATAATTGATTTTAGAATTAGTCACAAACCTTTTTTTCCAAGGACTAGATATCCAAAAGTATAGTGAAACAAAATTGAATTTTGTACCACCTGTACTATGAAATGTTTCCTTAGTCTCCACATCATTTCACCCTCTGAAACCACCTAGAAAATAAGTTATAGCTAAAATCCCAAGATGACTCATTTAAAACTGAATTCAGGATGAGTAAAAGACCCTATCTTCCATAGGTTATATATCCCAAATTATAATGAACCAGAACCTGAAATTTTTATCGATACCTTAATATGGATTCTAAGGAACCTCCAAATTTCCATTTATGAAGTGGCCCAGAAAAAAATTATAGAAAAAATTTCAAGACGATATGCATGAAAAAGAAACACCATAAGATCGAAGCTTTTGATACCAAATGTTATGAACCAACGCCTTGAGAGTGATAAAAATCAATGAATACAGTCCACTTCGAGGGGGAAACATCTTTTTACAATATATCCAATTCAGAAGACAAGATAAAATTATCCTAAGAGTAGGTCTCATTGGTATATATACAGGAGACAAAGGGTACAATTATGATGGAAGGGTGCAATGAAAAGTTCTAGAATACATACAAATATAACACTAGAAATGTAATAATTCAATATCTAGGGATTAATAATGGGTTTTATACATGACATGGGGATTTTTCTAGGGCTTAACATGATGATCCTAGATTGATGGGGGAACAATTTGACTCGATAGAGGGTAGACTCTGGAAGGAGGCCGTGGTCGATGAAATTGAATTCTTGCATAATAATGAGACATGGGATTTGGCTGAGCTACCTAATGGAATGAAACATGTCAGTAGCAAGTGGATGTTGAAGAAAATTTTTAACGCAACAGGTCAAGTCGAGAAGTGTGTTGTTGTATAATTGGAATGTAACTTTTAGAAGGCATTTTTGGTCCTCTGGTGTAATTGGATGTCATTTTTTTGTTCTTGTTGTATAATTGGAAACCACTTTTGGTATTTTGGTGTAATTGGAAGACATTTTTTGTCTTGTTGTATAATTGGAAGACAAGTTTTGGAAGACACTTTTGGTCTTTTAGTGTAATTAGAAGGCATTTTTTTGCCTTGTTGTATAATTTGAAGGCAAATTTTGAAAGACACTTTTGTCTTTTGGTGTAATTGGAAAACAATTTTTGCCTTGTTATATAACTAGAAGGCAACTTTTGGAAGGAAATTTTAGTGTAATTAGAAGGAGTTTTTTGTTTTGTTGTATAATTGGAAGACATTTTTGGTCTTTTGGTGTAGTTGGAAGGAAACTTTTCCCTTTAAATATGGGGAACCTACATAATTTAAGTAGAAAGTATTCAAGGAAGGGAAAACTCAATGAAAAGGTAATTGAAGAAAGAAAAGAGGAAAGGTTAGGTATGACAAAATCCAGGATTTCACCAGAGGCCAATCCAAATTCCAACACAATAGATGCCACTAATGTTTCTCCTACATGAGTACAAGAAAAGCACATGATTTCCCTAGAGAAAAATCTAGTTGACGCAACCCGCCCCTCTGCGGACGATCGCTCCTCACCAGGACCTTCTCTTCCACACAAGTGCGAAGAGTCAAAGCTCTTCCTACCCCCTCAGAAGTTCTTTACCCACACTAACAGTACCGACAATCCTCTTTTCGCACAAAATCGGGAGGTCGGGTCTCGTGATA
>CBVK0103725423.1:0-11144 GCA_900067695.1 Picea abies
GAAAAAAAATTATTTTTACTGAAAAAGAAGAAGGGGAGGTGGGAGTGGGAGGAATATATCTGGTTGAAGGAAAAATCCATTTTGGAGTTTTATAGAAAAACTCTACTGTGTAAGTGGCGATTTGGTATTTTCCGAGTCTCTATGTAAAGAATTGCAAGAAAAAAAATTTCAACAAAGATGTGAATTGGGAAAGATTGGTCGATGAAATCCGAACCAAAAACTGAATCTTGATATACTCGAGAACGAGATTTAGGAATTTCCTAGGGGAATACATAACTGCAGACATGGGTTTTATTTCTTCGGGAGAAATGGTGGTTGCTTGAATTTTGGTCTCCCACAACATCAGGGAAGGATTAGGATAATTTATCAACCTCACAGATGCTACCACGATTACAGACACGTGGTTAAATATTGTCCTAAACCTTTTAGAAGTCGTCACAGAAACACTTCTCATGAAGCTAGGATTCAAGGTTGAGAACACCATGATGTAGCAGGGGGATTCTCCTCCTCCTCAGTGTCAAATTCTATGGGCACACCTTCCCCCACTCTAGCAGCATACCAGGACTCTTCAAAATTGAACAACCAGAGCCAATTGGAAACTCTTTAGCACTCACTCCTTATGTGGGCAACGAGGCACACTCCAACCACAACCCCGAGACAAATCCTCAACACTTAATCAATGATTTTTTGGGTATGCACCTCTCTTTTCCCCACCCTATAAATGGTTTACTAAATACTTTCAATTTTATCCTAAATGATTACATCCCCCCCTCACATTCTCAGTTTCCCAAACTCCAAATTTTTCCTCCGTCCCCCTTCCCTCTCCCCCATCATTCGAAGACTCCCCCTCGATTGCCTCCCCTCCATCCTCCTCAAACTGCTTGTCCAGAGAGGAACCATCCTCTGATGGGTCTGATAACTCCATCATACGTTATCATCTCAACAATAGATCAGTCACAATCCCTACCCCGGATCACAAAGGTCTTGGGCCTACTTCGGATCCCTTGAAAATAAAAAAAACAAAGAGGCGGGCCTTCACACCTCTCCATAGCACAATATCATGCACTACTGGAAATGGCCTCAAGCCAAAAAAAATCCCTCCTCGGAGCCCTTAGAGAAAAAAAAGCTCATGGCGAGGTTCCCCCATGAAGCTCCTCTCTTTAAATTGTCGGGGTTCAGCAAGCCCCCAAAAAAACTCCTCTCTAAAAAGGTTGGTGACTTTGCACCAACCAGAAGTTATCTTTCTCCAAGAAACCCTTGCAAAATAACACATAGCCACACAAGCTCTCTCAAGCCTCTTACCAGGTTGGGCTTTCCTGGGACTGGACGGTCATGGTAGATCGGGAGGCCTAGTCATTAGTTGGCTCTCCAGAAGGATAAAGCCTCTAAACTCATGGGCCTCTGATTCTTGTTTGGGACTTGAGGATCTAGTTGAATGTCTGGGGATGACACTCAAGTTCCTAAATATATATGGGCCATGCATAAACATGACTCACTTCTGGAACTCCCTCTTTGTAAAAGAACTAATTAGGTTAGAAAATCTGATTATCGATGGAGACCTCAACTTCTCCCTTGGTGAAGCAGAAATCTGGGGCCCCTCGACTCACCCAGATCCTCAAACAACTTTCTTTAGTCACTTGTTGGCTACAAATGGCTTCATTGACATTGCAGCAGTGAAACTACTCCCCACCTGGAGGAATTTAAGAACTGGGGAAGCACATGTGGCAAAACAATTAGATTGGTTTATGATCACTGAAACACTATCTTTACCTCCTCTTAAATTTTTTCAATGGATATGAAGAGGGGGAGACTCATATCACTCCCATTTCTGGTTAACCCTCAAAGAAGGACCAAAAACGTTTGTCACCCCTTTCAAATTCAACTCCAACTAGCTCAAAGAAGACAGTTTCCAAAAACTGGTGGAAGAAAATTGGACTCCCCTCCAGGATTCGAGGGAAACTCTGACAACCATACAATTCATGGACAACTTAAAAAAAATTAAGAACTTGTTCGTTCCCTAGAAAAAACAAAACCGATAAAAGAGGAGCGATAAATCAAAAGAACTGAGGATCAGCTGGAGGAAACATACCAATATTTTGAATCTAGTTTATCTTCGGATTCTTCTTGAGAATCGCTCATAAACCTAGAAGAAAAACAAAGGAAACTATTGGCCGATAAATAAGCAACCTGGAGACTTAAGAGCAGGGAAATATGGCTTGAAAATGGGGATGAAAACACAAAATTCTTCCATGCCTTTGCAAAAGTTCAGAAAGAAGAAAATACAATCTGGAGCTTAAAGGATCAGGAAGACAGACCAATACTCACTTCCTTTGAAGGTCTAACAAAATTGGGGAAAAAACATTTCCAAACATTATTCAAAGACTAAGAAAGGTCCAACTTAGCCGACATCATCAAACTAGCCCTATACTTCCCCAACTTCATGGATGAGGAAGAAAACTGAAATCTCTTTGTAGAAGTCACCAAAGTCGAACTCAATGACACCATGCAAAGTTTTCAAAAAGATAAAATCTCTGGTCTAGAAGGATGGTCAATTGAATTCTACCTAGGATTCTTCGATTTGATCAAAGGAGATATTCTCAAAGTCATAGAGGAATCTAGATTGAATGGAATAATTCTCATACCACTCAACACCACCTTCATAGCTCTTATTCCAAATGTAAATGATCCTCTCTCCTTCGATGATTTTTTACCCATCTCTCTCTACAACTGCATCTAGAAAATTATTGCAAATATTATTGCCTAAAGGATGAATCCATTACTCTCCTCATCCATCTCAAAAGACCAATTTGGTTTCCTCTAAGGTAGACAAATTCACGAAGAAATTGGAATATCTCAAGAGGGACTACATAGTCTGACAACCAAAAAGCCAAGGGAACCATTTTAAAGATTGATCTCTCCAAAGACTTCGACAAGGTAAGTTGGTCCTACATCAGGCTTCTACTCACCCATCTCGGATTCGAGGTCCCCTTCATCAAATGGATAATGGCCTACATACCCATCTCGGATTCGAGGTCCCCTTCATCAAATGGATAATGGCCTACATATCCTCGGTCTCCTTCACGGTCCTCATAAATGGAGCAGCCTCCCCTTTCTTCACCTCCATAAAAGGACTTCGCCAAGGATGCCCCCTCTCCCCTCTACTGTTTATGTTGGTGGCTGAGGGACTTAGTAGGGCTATAAAAAATGCACTTAGATCAGGCGATTTCCAAAAAATAAATCTAACCACAAATCTAAGACTCACTCATTTACTTTTTGTGGATGACATCCTCATTTTCTGTAGTGGTCAATGGCGGGATGCAAAATTTCTTTCAAATATCCTCTCCCTCTATCACTCGACAACTGGTATGCAAATAAATTTTCAAAAATCCACCCTTTGTTTCTCTGAATTGGAAAGAGAAGAGGAAGAAATATACCGAAGGCTTTTTCCCTTTACTCTCCAAGATTTCTCAGAAGGCCTAAAATATCTTGTTTTTCAACTAAAACCAAATAATTATCTCAAAAAATATTGGAAATGGCTAATATCCAAACTAGAGAAAAGACTATCTGGATCGAGCTTTAGATGGCTCTCAAGGGCAAGAAGACTCACATTAACCAAAGAAGTACTAGAGGCCATCCCAGTATATTGGATGTCACTGGCTTGGATACCAAAAGGAAGTCTAGAAAAGATCAGAAAAGTCTTCTCTTATTTTATTTGGTCAGGTTCTGGAGACAAGACCATACAGCCATGGGAAAAATGGGATCGTCTAGCATGGCCAAAAGCCCTAGGAGGATTGGGGCTTAAAAACATATTTTTGTTCTCAAAAGCATTGGCAGCAAAAACAGGTTGGTGCCTCATCTCAAATAACAACCTCNNNATTGGCAGCAAAAACAGGTTGGTGCCTCATCTCAAATAACAACCTCTGGTCCTTAGTTATCATTCAAAAATACATAACCCTGGGGATAGTGGAAGACTGGATCAGAACCCCAAATAAGTCACACACTTCAGGCTCCATTTTCTGGAAAGCTCTTATTTCCTCCTTCCTATTTATTGGTGAAGGACTTGACTGGAGAGTAGGTAGAGGAAGTATACTCCAAATTGGAGAAAATCCTTGTCCTGGAAGTGGGACCTCTCATATTCTCCCTCCGGAATTAATCAACCTCCTCCACAGGAAAAATATCTTCCTACTCTCCCATCTGGTTGACCCAAACACAACAACTCTTTGGCATCAGGGTTGGAAAAAATCATATGTTCTAGTCCTAACATGAGCCTTCGCAACACTTTAAAAAAAAATTATTGCATCTCTTCAAGTTAGACACATCGAACTGCTCGATAGGGAGGATGAACTAGTCTGGATAAAGGACCCTTCAGAAGCTTACACCCCAAAACTGGGCTATATCACTTTAAGCACATACCTCTTTCAACAACACCAAATCTGGTGTTGGAAAGGACTTTGGAAGCTAAAATGTCCTCAAAAATCCAAACTCTTTCTTTGGGTAGCCTTAAATGGGAAAGTCCCTACTTGGGAAATTATACAAAAGCAACAGTTCGAAGGGCCTGGTAGATGTTCCCTCTACCACTATAAAAATGAAACAACTTTCCATATGTTTATCTCATGCCCTTTTACCCAAAGAGTATGGATGGAAGTTTCAGCTGGCATTAGACAAACTTGCACTTGGGAAGGACCAAGTCTCGAACAAGCTTGGAAAGTCTAGACCCACAGCCCAAGATATAGAGAACTAAAGGATCTCCCCCCCATCATAATCTGGGGCATTTGGTTGGCTCAAAACACAACTCTTTTCCTTGACAAAGCTTCCGTCCCAAAAAGCACAATAGCACAAAGCCTCTCAATTCTCTCACATTTCCCGCAAACAAAAAAAGGCCCATCTGGGGCATTTGGTTGGCTCAAAACACAACTCTTTTCCTTGACAAAGCTTTCATCCCAAAAAGCACCCCAGCACAAAGCCTCTCAATTCTCTCACATTTCCCGCAAAAAAAAAAAGGCCCAAACATACAACTGATCCTTTTAGAACATATAGAAAAATTCAAGCCTTGGGATTAATTTGATGGGGCTTCACAGAACCATCTTTGTGGGGGTGGCTTTGTACTTCATCTATCAGAAAATCTCTCCTTTCACACAAAATTGTGGCTGGGACAAGGCACAAATAACTATGCAGAGCTATTGACTTTAAACCTTCTACTTATCTTTGCAAAAGAAAAAGATGTGTGGCATATCCAGATCTTTGGAGATTCAATTATCATAGTAAACTAGGAAAAAAAACCTCAGCAGTGTCATAAAATTTTCCTCCTCCCTATTTTGGAGGACACCCTTCACCTAATAGAATATTTTGACACTGTGAATATCTCCCATGTCTACAGGAACAAGAACATGGTAGAAAATGCACTCTCAAAAGCAGGGCTCTCCCTTGCTTTGGGCCAATGGGACATCACAAAGCATAAGGATGGAAACTCACCATATTTTTACCATCGACCTTTTTTAGACACAACAATCCAACAACAAGATCAACAACAACAATATTTTTTTGGATGTAAACAACAACAGTCAATTTTTGGTTGAAATATACACAAGACCACATGACAGCAGTAAAAATAAATCTTACCATTTCTCAGCAGTCTATACTTGCAAAATATTCTAGCTCTGACTCATAGACCTCTGGATGCAATATTTGTAAACTATAACTGATTTTTCTTGGAACTCTCTACATGGCAGAAAGTCGGGGACTTTCTATAAACTTTTTTCTTTTCTCTGATACATATACTACATCCACAAGGTGTTGTGCTCCTTGAAGAACCTATAGAATGTAATTTTGTCTCTTTGGATGAATAAAATTATGCTTTTTTCCATGGAAAAAAATAGATACTCGAGCTTGTGGGTCACGGACCTAGGAATTCAATAATACTTTGATCTGCAACCTGCATTTGAAAGAGAAAAATAACTAAGTAAATAAAATTTTCTAAGAGCAAAGAAATATAAGGGAAAAATACTGAGGATGGGTGTGTATGTACTAATGTTTATCAACAACTGTGGATGAACAGTATGCGCCACCTATTGCATATGAATCCATATTAAAAAGGGGGAAAGAATCAGGGATTTTAATTTACGATTCTTTAAGAATTTTAATCAAATCCCAGAAGATCGACGACCAAATGCTCCTATCATATTTAGATGTTATAAGAATGTCATTCCTTCAAATGTTAATTATGCAATTAGAGCTTCACAAATAAATGATCTAAATGAAGAAATATAGAAGGAAAAAGAAATGGAAGAATACATGTTAGAAACCAATGTTGATCCAGAAATCATTCTTGGAAAAGTCGAAAGACAAATGACCATCCTGTCCGTATCACCTCAAGGACCATCTTTTTCAATAAATTATGAGAATCAAGCAATTGGGGAGGAATTATCCAAGGTGTTCCCCCCAATGTCATAAATGACCCCAGAGCTACCTAAGAAATAATACAAATGATAGAAATGGCTTAGATGAGAAGAACAATTAGACAAATGCATAATAAAATTACTAGACTCAAGAGAGGCGAGAATATTATTCCACCAAATTAGAAAATTAGAGCTCTAGTAAAATATTAGAGAATAAGAAATGATAGAATTGAAGAACATAGACCAAGAGCACCCATATCTCCAAATTCAAATGTTGTTGTGTTTGAAGAAATTGTAGAAGAAGAACATTTTGAAAACTTTGATCAAGAACTAGATGTTAACCAAGATCAAGTTTTGGAATCAATACAAATGGATGAAGGATCATCATCTTTCTATATCTTTGATGAACAAGAAGATCCTAAGTTTTCACAATACAATGTTTTCCAAACTAGAACACAAGTAAATAAATTCAAGACAAAGGAACAAACTAAAAAAGAAAAAGAAAAATTTAATGCTCTAGAGACAACAAAACTACAACCAGATGTTAATAAAACAAAAACTCCACAACAAATGAATTATAATCTAGTTGATGAGCTAGCCAAGCTCATAATTACTTTACCATTTATGGAGAAAATATTTCGAATATATTGGAGGATACAAATTCAAGAATAGGAGTTTTGATGAGTACAAGAAAACAACATAATGTTTCATCAGTAATACCAAGGGGGAAAGTCCCACCATTTTACATATCTATAGAAAATCATGATTTAACGTTACACAATTGTCTAGTGGATAGTGGAGACACTAACAACATCATGTCACTACCGATGATGGAAGCACTTGGAATAGAATGCATGGAATACTATGAAACATGTGAGAGTGTATATGCCATATATTCAAGAAAAGTCCCATCATATGGTGAAATAAAATATTTGTGTGCATGGATAACTGCAAAACCTCACAGTCACATAGTTTTCACCATTACATCTATTGATTTGCCTCCAACATATGGAATTGTATTGGGAATATATTTGTGCTCATTAATTGGAGGATATATCATGAATGATGAAGGTTGAATTATGATTCCAAATAAAGATGAGACTATGATCAGAGTTCCCCGAGAGCATAGAAATCCCATATTGTTTAAGAAAAGGGAAAATGAAGTAATGCAAAATCATGTCGATGTTGGAATTGGAAATTATGTTGTTTTTAATACAGAACAAAAACCTCTGCACAAGCATGATGAAGAAAATTCTTCCAAAGGTTTTTGGAAAATTTGATTTGAGGGTGCTTTCTCTAAGTTTGAAACTAGAGTTGGTATTGTTTTCAAAATTACTTAATCTAGTATCTATCCACATGCTATCAGATTGGAATTCTCACATACCAATAATGAATTTGAATACAAATCATTGATTCAAAGAATGATTATTTCCCTTCAAATGAAAGTAGAAAATATGGTGGTAACGGGGGACTCAGAGTTGATTACAGATCATATAAAATAGATGTATAAAATTAAAAAATAAAAACTAAAACAATATGAAAGAAGAGTATGTGAACTCACCAATTCTTATAATTATTTCAATAAATTTTTCAATCCTCAAGAAAAGAATCAAAATGTTGATTCGTTGGTAGGTCCGTATCACCTCAAGGACCATCTTTTTCAATAAATTATGAGAATCAAGCAATTGGGGAGGAATTATCCAAGGTGTTCCCCCCAATGTCATAAATGACCCCAGAGCTACCTAAGAAATAATACAAATGATAGAAATGGCTTAGATGAGAAGAACAATTAGACAAATGCATAATAAAATTACTAGACTCAAGAGAGGCGAGAATATTATTCCACCAAATTAGAAAATTAGAGCTCTAGTAAAATATTAGAGAATAAGAAATGATAGAATTGAAGAACATAGACCAAGAGCACCCATAATTCCAAATTCAAATGTTGTTGTGTTAGAAGAAATTGTAGAAGAAGAACATTTTGAAAACTTTGATCAAGAACTAGATGTTAACCAAGATCAAGTTTTGGAATCAATACAAATGGATGAAGGATCATCATCTTTCTATATCTTTGATGAACAAGAAGATCCTAAGTTTTCACAATACAATGTTTTCCAAACTAGAACACAAGTAAATAAATTCAAGACAAAGGAACAAACTAAAAAAGAAAAAGAAAAATTTAATGCTCCAAAGACAACAAAACTACAACCAGATGTTAATCAAACAAAAACTCCACAACAAATGAATTATAATCTAGTTGATGAGCTAGCCAAGATCATAATTACTTTACCATTTATGGAGAAAATATTTCGAATATATTGAAGGATACAAATTCAAGAATAGGAGTTTTGATGAGTACAAGAAAACAACATAATGTTTCATCAGTAATACCAAGGGGGAAAGTCCCACCATTTTACATATCTATAGAAAATCATGATTTAACGTTACACAATTGTCTAGTGGATAGTGGAGACACTAACAACATCATGTCACTACCGGTGATGGAAGCACTTGGAATAGAATGCATGGAATACTATGAAACATGTGAGAGTGTATATGCCATAGATTCAAGAAAAGTCCCATCATATGGTGAAATAAAATATTTGTGTTCATGGATAACTGCAAAACCTCACAGTCACATAGTTTTCACCATTACATCTATTGATTTGCCTCCAACATATGGAATTGTATTGGGAATATATTTTTGCTCATTAATTGGAGGATATATCATGAATGATGAAGGTTGAATTATGATTCCAAATAAAGATGAGACTATGATTAGAGTTCCCCGAGAGCATAGAAATCCCATATTGTTTAAGAAAAGGGAAAATGAAGTAATGCAAAATCATGTCGATGTTGGAATTAGAAATTATGTTGTTTTTAATACAGAACAAAAAAGTCTGCACAAGCATGATGAAGAAAATTCTTCCAAAGGTTTTTGGAAAATTTGATTTGAGGGTGTTTTCTCTAAGTTTGAAACTAGAGTTGGTATTGTTTTCAAAATTACTTAATCTAGTATCTATCCACATGCTATCAGATTGGAATTCTCACATACCAATAATGAATTTGAATACAAATCATTGATTCAAAGAATGATTATTTCCCTTCAAATGAAAGTAGAAAATATGGTGGTAATGGGGGACTCAGAGTTGATTACAGATCATATAAAATAGATGTATAAAATTAAGAAATAAAAACTAAAACAATATGCAAGAAGAGTATGTGAACTCACCAATTCTTATAATTATTTCAATAAATTTTTCAATCCTCAAGAAAAGAATCAAAATGTTGATTCGTTGGTAGTAGCCGGATTTCTTTTCAATTCAAAAGATTCTCAAATTCAAAGTACTTTTCATGTTAAGACAATTTTTTATCCTTCAATACCTGATAATCAAGAATATTTGCAAGTTTTTGAAAATGATGAACATATTTAAAACTTCCTCATTGATAATGACTCAAAGTTATCGAATGATTAAGAAGAAATCCAAGATCATCGGAAGGAAATTTGTGATCAAAATCTTGTACTTGGTCCCAAGAACTATGTTAGTTTAGAATTTCCTTTTACAAGACATGATCAAACAAAGATTTTGGATCCAAAAGAAGAACCATATATTAGGAAGGTTCAAGAGACACAAAAAATCAACATTGGTACACATGATTCTCCAAAGTATATAAATCTTGGTACTAGTTGCACCACTGAATAAATTAATTAGATGTTCAAAGAATTTCAAGACATTTTTACTTGGAGTTATGATTATTTAAAAGAATACAACAAATCCATATTCCAACATATCATACCACTAAAAGAGGGATCAAAACATTTCAAACAAAAAATGAGAATGATAAATCCTCTAGTGAAGATAGAACTGGAAAAATTAGAAAAGGATAGTATAATTTTTTCTATCAGGAATTCAGAGTGGCATTCAAATCCACTCCCCAATATGGAGATGCTATTACAATAGGTCACTGGTTCTGCACTAATGTCCATATTGGATGGTTTTTCAAGATATAATCAAGTTCTTGTAGTTGAGGAAGATCGACCGAAAAAAATTTCCATAGCACCATAGGGAATGTATGCTTATGTTCAAATTCCATTTGGACTAAAGAATGTAGGTGAAAATTTCCAAAGAGAAATGGATCATGCTTTCAAAGATCTAATTGGAAAATTTATGGAAGACTACTAGGATGACCTAACAGTTCATTCAAAACTAAGAGAAACACATACCAAGTACCTTAGACAAGTCTTTGAAAGATGTAGAATATATGGAATATCTTTGAATCCAAAAAATTGTGTGTTTCTCTTAGGTCATATTGTGAGTAAAGAAGGAATATACATTGATCCAGAAAGAGTTAATGCAATGAATGATCTAAATCCTCCTACATCAAGAAAATGAGTAGAATTCTTCCTTGAAAAAATAAACTTTGTTTGAATATTTGTGCCAGATTATGCTACAATTGTCAAGCCAATATATAAACTACTAAAGAAAGATCAAAAGTTTGAATGGACACTAGACATTCAAAAATCTTTCACAGAAATCAAACAATTCATTACTCATTAGGGAAATTTTGAGGTCTAAAATTGGCCTCCTAAGAGATATAATAAAATATTATTATTTAGTCATTGTGTGACGGAGGTATATTTACAACTCACTTTTTTCACTAAAATCCATGTAACTATGGTTGAGTTAAATGGAAGAGCTGTCTAAAAGTAAAATTAATAAAAAATAATATATTGATGTGACTATAAAT
>CBVK0103725436.1:0-13853 GCA_900067695.1 Picea abies
TGCTACAATAATTTCTTAATATGATTAGGTAAATGTTAAAAGGTAAACAGTTTAATTGATGCATTCAAAAATACAAGGAAATTATGAAGAGAAAATCATATTCATTGATTTGGGAGGACTACTAAAAATATGCCAGCATCTTCAATTGTTAGCCATCAAATTAGAATTTTAAATTAAAAGATGATTAATTGTGCTCATTATCAATAGATGTACACCTAACATTTTGAAAAAATTTAATATAAATTAAGTATTTTATTTTCTCTTTGAAATGTGATACTTCAGATAAACCTTTAGATTTTTCACGATACAGTTAATACAAATTTAACATAATATGACATATACAATAATGTAATAATTACGTCACCCTATAATGTAATAATGTGTTATGCAGAAAACGTTGTAATATAAAACGCATATTCTTGTCATCCAAATAATGTTGAATATGACATTGATTTGAATATGAGAATTTGAAATGAAATCTGTGTGCGGAAATGGAATTGTGAAAGCAAAACCAGAATTTAGCATCAGCAAAGACATGACAATGGCGTCATTCCATTGGAGCTTGTGTGTTGTGGAAGTGATGCTTATCTTCGTGATTTCTATTTTCCTGTTAGCTGCTCTTTTACTGTCAAGCGTGCACCTTTTGTCTACTTTGTTGGTCGCTTATTGACGACTATTCTTATAACATATATAAATTAAAATATTGCCAGCTTTTGTGTCTTCTTTATTTTTCCATTTTTATCTCATGGCATCATAATTCTCAAGAAAAAACAACGGTGATGACAAAATAGTAATTATTGATATCATCATAAGTCCTATTCTATCACGGGTCCTATTATTGGCTCCTATCCTTTTTCTTCCCACCAACAATAAGCATTTCGTGAAAGAATCTTTTATTAAAGGTGTATAGATTTATTTTAATCTATCGTTTAAGAAGTATAGTTATTAAATTCCAATTTGATACCTAAAAATATTAAAAGCATGAAGAAGTCAAGAGGATAGTAGTTGAGGATTAGATTAGGAAAAAGACCTTGAAAGATGCATATGAAAAAGAAAGATTAAATGTTAAAGAGAAAACTAAAAGAATAGATAAGACAAGAAGAGGACTAGAAGAAGAAAGAGGAGGAACAATGATTGTGTTGCATGCTCAAAACAAATTTTAAATTTTCTTTCTTATTTTTTTCTAAGAAAAGAAATTGGGTCTCCTTCCTAAAATTCCATACTTTCTACGTACTTCGTGAGAATGATTAATCGTGAATCTTCCTCCCACTCTTCTTGCCTTATCATTTGCAGTTTCTCTTCAGATCACCTCGACTATTCGATGCACACTTCAACGAGTTCCCTCTCCTGTGTCACTGGTGCCAGACCAACAGGGAGATATCAACCCCTTGTCATCATCGAGCGCATCAACAATGATATTCTTCCTCTCGCCAACTCTCACCTTGTTGGCAAGGCCCTCCTTCGTCTTCATGACTATCTTATCCTCCTTAGATCAGATCTTTCTAGCTCCATCATTAGTTAGTCTCCTAACATTTCCAATGACTAATCTCTTCATGTCTAATTAGATAGATGACAAACGATTACCGATATCGCTTAATCAATTTCATGATTACAATCTTGATAGATCTATGTGTGTCACCCATGGCTTTCATTCACATACATCATAACAATTTGTTTGTTTTATGCTTCTTGATTTTATGACTAAATCTTGATTGTGAAAGTATCCTCTAGCATAAGATGGGTTAACCGCACCAACTATTATTCTTATGCTCACTCTGAAATGCACTTCGAAAGAAATTCAATCCTCCCAAGTCCTACATAGTGCTAATTGCTTTGAACGTCAGTTGGCTGTTACAAGAAAGAGGAACTTACATAATCAATTTTGCATGAAGCTACATCAAAAGTGGGACCCAAACTTTCATTAAAAATATTCCTTTGAGCGCAATGTTTTGGTGTTTATCAAAGTGAATTTTTTATCCACGAAATAGGTTGGTCATATCATTTTCAGAATTACAATTCCAACCCAACTCATGGAATCGAAATTCGAGACACGAAAGTGTCAAAACCACCACCAATAAATTATTACCCAAAATAGCCTCGGGATTCACTACGCTGGTAAAATGTTTGAATGACACAATTAGTCAGCTCGCTAGGAGAGACTCTCTCCACATACTTTGCAGCATAAAAGACTATACTCCAATCCAACATCATATGAGAAAGTTACGAGCATTTTGAAATTCCCTCCATTGACATTTGCATACGCATGCAAAACTACTTGAGTGAGATGTTTCTTCTTCACACAAAATGTTAGGATGAACCCCAACTATAAATGTAAATGAAAATGTACTTAATCTGGAGAGTTGTTTGATATCATTTTTGTATGCACCTTCAATGGCATAGTGTGCACATGTATTGTGAACTAAAATAATGAAGTGTGCACATTCCACGATACCCCGCGCAACAAACTGAAGTGTTCGTGAGGGAGCCTTTGTGTATATGTTGTATTTTATAGGCTGGTGAGCCAATTATTATAAGCTAGGAGGATTATGTGTTTAATTAGGACAAAGAGCCTAGATGCTAAAGACCAGTGAACCTATTTTTGTATATGTCTCATCATTAATATAATACATCATTGCATGTAGAACTAACACGATAAAAAAGTATGAGGGACTGAATTCCACTAGTTAAGAAAAGGGGGGGATAAAAATTAAGGAAAATGAATAAGCTAGGGAGCTTAAGCCAAAAAGGAATATTATATTAATATTTCTTAAAGATAAAGTATGGATAATTATTTTATCATAAGTTATAAGGATGGGGATAAGTGGCCCAAAGTAGCTCCCAACATGCATACATATAGTTTGGACTTAGTTCATTTTCTCATGCCTTCCATCATCATTCACTCACTCATTCAATTTTCCTTTATACCTTTTGGTTACTATCATTGTACCCATACCCATACCCATACCAGTACTAGTACCTATACCTCATTGGCTTAGGAGCTGGATTGAAGAAGTGGGTTGGCAGGCCCATGCAAGATTGAAAAGGCAGCTTGTAAGGCCTATGAGAAAATCTCTCTAGGTGAGAGAATTGTTGGGAATTGATTCCTGAAGGTGTCAAACTACGGTTAAAAGTTTCTGAGACTTCCTGTCCAGCCTGTTGTTGAAGCTCCGGAAAGGAATTGGAGCAGTCAAAGGATTGTTGAGCAGAGAAGGGGAACACTTCTTGTGGTGGGAAAAGCATGTGGGGAATGAAGGACTGTAGGATGTTAGTTAGAGTTGGCACCTGTGACAGAGTCTTTCCTTGTCTGAGATACATCAACCTAGTTAGGAATCCCTTTACCCGGGTGGAATTTAGTCCCATTTTGGGGGTGACCCACTGCTGAGAGTGATGAGCAGTGCAGTATAAGGTTAGGAGGTTCATGAAAGGTATGCACGCAGTTGATGATATTTTTACCAAGTGTCCATTTTGTGTTAAATTACATGCTGCATTATTATGTATGCGTTTATTTTTATGGGTTATTCATGTGTGTGTTGCATGTGTATTCAAAAATTTTTACAAGGCATAACCCGGTTGGATGTTGGGGATGTTATACATATGCCATGTGGGGAAGGATATTTTAAACGACACCCATGCAACAAACTGAAATCATATTTGAATTAAGTACAAAAGTGGTCTCTGATGTCCATCGATGGAGATGAAAGAAACTATGTTGAATGCTCCAAAGGAAATTGTGAGAGATTAATCATTTCACCGCCAAAAATAAGGCTTAGCTCAGTCGATCAAATTTTGAAGAGATACCACCATCCATAAATTTATTATCACTGCCTTCACCACCTTATTCATTTAATGATCATCACTAAGAATTTGTATATATATATCCATATTATTCTAATTTTAGGTGATATACAAAGATATAGAACAAATAGAAATTGACAGAGAGTTTTTTTTTAGAGTGTTATCCGGGCTTTTATACTTTGTTTATGTTTGTATCTGAGTTTGTAAACTCATGATAATGTTCATATTTGTTACAGAAAAGGTTGTTGTAGAACAGAGTATCAATTTTTGTGTATGATGCAAGAGTAATTCACTTAATTTTTTTGTTGATTTTTTTTTTAATTATTTGTTGAAACACATGCTGAAACAAGTTGTTGAAACACCTAGTTGTAGCTAACAGGCGCTGTTGAAACACTTGATTGTAGCTTACAGGTGTTGTTACATAGTCCTGAAACTGGTGTAATAGATGTTCATTGTTTTCTGAAGAACTCTCGTGCATCCTTCAAAAATGACTTCAAAAATGAGATGACATTTGCCAAATCCCATTAGAAGTGTTGATAAGAATTCTGCCAAATACTGCAGAGGAAATGAGATAAAATTTTCCGAAGCTCGTTGGAGGCATTGAGCATAAATTCTCCAAATCCATCGGATGTTTTAAAAACATTGCCAAAGCCATCAACAATATTGATAGGAATTTCATCGCTCGTCATTGGAGATCTTATTGAAGACATCGTTGAAGCCATTGGTGAACTTGACATGAACTTCATCGCTCATCATCGCATATCTTGAAAGAAAATTCTTCGAAGCTAATTGGAGGCAATGATGGGGAAGTATTATGATTGAATCAACAGACTTAATAGAATTTATGTTGATTTAGACACAGGACATGCACTTTTGGAGTTTTTCGCCTATGTGGAGGAAACACTCCACAATCCATTCGCCTTCCTACTTTAAAATTCCCTTGAAATGGAAGAGGGAGCCCATGAAACTCAAGAAAATTCCCACGACATCAATCATTGTTGTGGGTTGTCTGGATGAATTAAAAGAAAATGATTTGGTCCATCGGGATTTCAGAGGATAAAAGGGTCGATTTCACTCATACCAATCGTGAGACAGATAGATTTAAAATAAGATATCAGGCATCAAGCCACAGGTAAATTTGATAATTTCTTCACGTAAGCATAGGTTCTATTTCAAACCCAAAAATTAAATAAAATAATTTAGACATTTGTAATAGGCCAAACTAATACAAATTTGATATGTGTTCCAATCAAAACTCTCGATCAAAGTGAATAGCTCAAATCAAATCACTAAACAAGCGATAAGTCTCGACGATGTGCTGGATGATAAGGAAAATAAGACAAAATAAAAATCAGGTCAAATTTAAGCCCTACTTGGGATTATTTGCAAGCTTCCTCATTGACCTTGGGGTTCAATTTACCTCATTGAAATTTGCATCCATGTCTTCCACTTTGAAAACCAAATATACGATTGTTAAGGGGTTAAGGTTGTAGTAGCCTTTGTATTCGGGAAAATTGAAGTCCCATTGATCCTCCATGTGTCCTTGATGCGCTAGATGACTGCAACAACACCTTCATGGTTAACGATGAAAGTTGAATTTTCTGACTCAAAACTAGTTGTTAAACCTTGATTGTCTCTAGCTTTCATTTCAGTTCTACAGATCGTAACTGTGCTTGCAACATGAGATCTAATCAGATGACCAATATGTTCTTTTTACCAACTTGCCAAATTTGATTTCAAGTGTAAATCAGATATCCAAGAGATCATATTCAATCTCCAGGCTTCCCTTTCAAAAAAAAAGGTCCGATAATGGATAATAATTTGCCATATTTTTCCGATTGTAGCAGTCCTAAAAGCATTGGTGTTGATAATATCATAGTTTTAATGATTATGATTAACTTAATATCAAAGATACAAACAACTTAGAGACTTTTTCAGAGCATAATATTACTCATTTGCACTACAATCCCCCCATTGTTCGAAAGACAACATTTGCAAAATCCTCGTCTTTTTGTTTTCTGCTTCTAACATGATACATCTGTCCATTCTCAGTGAAAAAAAAACGAGAACGCACAACATAACTATTGTTATCGATATTCTATGTGTACCTTTTCAAAGCGCTTCACTTTCTAGGTGCCATTACATTTGACAGTGAATAGCCTCTTACTGCAAGCTTGGGTTTCTAGCTTCACTTCAGTAATTCATTAGACTCGGAAGACTCCATTGCTTCCAGTAAGTTTATGAATATGATTAGGGTTAGGATTACTAGACTTCTAATTTCTTGTCCTAGGTGCCATTACATTTGACAGTGAATAGCCTCTTACTGCAAGCTTGGGTTTCTAGCTCCACTTCAGTAATTCATTAGTCTCGGAAGTCTCCATTGCTTCCAGTAAGTTTATGAATATGATTAGGGTTAGGATTACTAGACTTCTAATTTCTTGTCCTAGGCTGGTTGGAAATGAGAAGGAGCATACTTATGTTGAGACAGAGAATGTTCGCTAGAAACGACATCCCATGGAACCCCTATATCCACTGACTATAACCAACCAACAAATCAATATCCTCCAGGATCTTAACCCTCTAAGACTGCTCTCCAAAATGGTAGTTGAATAATTCCATGAATATGGTGAAGAAAGAATCTGTAGAATGACATTTGAGATAATATTTGCATTGGATATCACACTTGAGCATAATGAGAATGTGATTGTTATGAATTTAAGCATTACTATAAGATGAAGAGTCGCAAAGGGAGATTTCAAAAACCAATAATGCAAATCAATATAGGTGAGGTAGAAGGTGTCATGAAATGAAAATCAAGTGAAATTGATAATATCAAATTTAAAGAGAATGAATAAGGAGAGGCTTTATTATCATCAATGAAGAGTCGCAAAGGGAGATTTCAGAAGCCAATAATGCAAAGGAGGATAGGTGAGGTAGAAGGTGTCATGAAATGAAAAGAAAGCGAATTTGATAATATCAAATTTGAAGAGAATGAATATGAAAGGAGAGACCTGATTATCATAAATAGGGTCAACCAGATTTGATATTGGGCTTGGTGACGTGAACATTTCAAGTAGAGGTCGTTTTGGGAGCAACCGTAGTTTCGGCCCAAGTTTGGATTCTAGAAAAGTGAGAGGTCGAACATCTCAAATTTCCATTGTTCCTTCCAAGATTATATATGGAGTGAGGGAAATAACAAGAAGCATACTAGGTCTTGGCAACTCGGGAATCTGAAGAGGAAGTTTCATCTAAAATAGGGACAAAACCCTACAAATCTATCATTTGTATTTTAGACATAATATTTCACTCGGACACATGTTTCACGTTCTCTTTATACCATTGGAAAAGTATTTATGATATCTATAACTTCACAGTTATGTGATTTGAGTAATTCTTCTCTGAATTTCTGCATTTTTTTATATTCATATCTGGCACCTTGTTAGAAGTGCCAGAAAGAAACAAATCAACCATGAGCAGAGGAACCAGGAATCAAATTGAGGGAAGTTTACATAATATTTTAATTAATTACTTTTTTTTTTGGTTCTAAGGGTTCAAATGTTTTTCCACTAGTCTATTGTATATAGAATGATAATGTAGGTAACCACAAGAATCAAATTGAGGGAAGTTTACTTAATATTTTAATTAATTATTTTTTTGGTTTTAAGGGTTAAAATGTTTTTCCACTTGTCTATTGTATATAGAATGATAATGTAGGTAACCACGCTGAGAGGAAGTGGTACTCAACATCATGGCAATGCTATCTACAACCAAGAAAAACAAAGAAACAATAATAACATTTGTCGTAGTCGGAGAGGAGTAGCGAATGGAATCTAATTCAAATTTGTGAAGAGGAAGTCTAAACCCCAAGACAATCGACTACCAAACTAGAATAACAAAGATTCCCCAATGTTTAAATCGATTATTAGGGTGAGAGAGGGGCACTATAGAAAAAATTCATTACTACCCATTGATGCTAGAAGACTAATTTGAAATGTAACCGCTATGTTTTTCCTCTCATCGTTACAAAGAGAATAAGGACAAAAAATTGTAAATTAAACATCACGGGGTAGGAGGAAGGTCAAGAGGAATATTTAACCTGAGTAAATATTGAAATTTGATTCAAATAAAGGGATTTTGGATCATCAAACATTGTACATTTGTGAACTATTTTGGGAAGATAGCGTCTTTTCCTTGGAGTTTTGATGTACTATTGTTGAAACTATTAATATTGTGAAGTCCTGAAGGCTTGCTTTTGATAGAGAGAATAACTTGCATGTGTTATTGTTTCGTTGTGAACTATTTCAAGTGGAATGTATGTTGTTCACATGGGCTATAAGGACATGTTTTCTTATGGACTATTCTGACGAGATCTATGTTACTCTTATAGTTTTGTTACTCTTTCTTATATTATATGCCTTGGGTACATGATTTGTTGATGTATGAACATGAAATATTATTTAGAATTTCCTGGTTATGTATGTGTTTACATGTGTTTCTAACTTTTTACTTTCATGACAACTATCTGAGTGGGGTCTTAAGTACAATAATTTAGTTTCAATTCAACTCATTGAGTTACGATAATTTGTTTCTAGTTAAGGTAGGATAGATTAGAAGTAGATTATATTTATGCATTTACATAGGCTTCATCTACATATTCCATTTGCGGAACGATCCATCATTCACCCTCATCGTTGGACCATTATGTAAGGAGTAAAACCAAAACTAGAGATGGTTGTCGGGCTAGAATCTAGATGGGTTTCCTATTCCAAATGGTGAGAGGTCTAATTGAGACTTCTTACTGGGGTAACCTATGTTGTTGAAAAATGAGTGACTTTGCACCTGTAAACATAAATGGTGCTACAAGGAGGTCTTAATGACAATCCTGCCCATGTGGAGTCGGTTTAAAACATTGTCAAGGAAATCGATTCATATTTGGAAACAATTTACAGCAATGTTTATCAATGCCCATGAAGATTATGTTTATGGAAAACTCTTTGATAAAGTTGCATAAATCCGTAGACTTGAAAATGAATCTGTGGATATTTCTTTCAAAGATTCATGCATATTTATTATAGATTTCATGAAAATGACAAAACCTCATAACAACAAACCTTGAATTGGTTTTCCTATCTTATCTCTAATCGTCAAAGGTTTAAATCATATCTCATTCACATGATTCACGTCTGATCACAAAAGATAGGGGGTATGCGATATCTAACCAACACTCTGAAAAAACTGCAAAGGAATTCTTATAAAAAATATTATACCCCTTATCCAGGGAGTGTGGACCATTTAAGGACCCCCCTTAAAAAATTCATGAACATATTTTGGTCTATAACAAAGTTTCTACCAAAGAAATCTCGTCATTTTCAGAATAATGCATCTTCTACGTGTTCTTTCAACAAAAGACTGAATGATAAATAAGAACATCAATATTTCAAAGCAACGACCAATCAAGAAATAATTCTTTATGACACTCTTTCGAGGATGCACAAAATTTTAAGTCCTTTTTTCATTTCCAGAACCTGCCAAATCACAATTTAATCTCGATAACACTTTTTTTGATGAATAATTTTATGTTCTGAAATTGAATGTGAGTGCCCACCTATCATTTGTTGGTCCTACACAATTTGAGATTTATGACCTTAATACCCCAATGTTAATCACAAAAAATCTAAAGTATGCATAACACAATGAATTTGTGGATCCTTATGAAGAAATTACAACAAATGAACAACGTATCACCATACAAGGCACAAGAAATATTGAGCCAATCCAAGAACCTTTGTCATCTCTATATGCTCTAGAATTACATGTTAATCCTCAAGGAAAAATTTATCAATCATCCTTGGATGTTATCTCAATACCCCAACAATCTTCACATGATTTTATTGATGTCATAGGAGAAACTTTCGAGTCATCTCTCGCCCAATGTTTCCTTCAAACAATCATCTATTATCTCTCCTTTTAGGATGCAGAGTATGTGAAATTAGAACCAAGGGATATTTGTATCGATAATGAGGCACTCTAATTTCAACCGATGGTTATGAAAAGTGCTCATTGTCTTACTTTAACCCCTGGAATGAGCGATGCCATCCAGTCTGAGATTCTCTCTCAAAACAAATTGCACCTAAATTTCACTTATGAGTCTCATAAGGTATATTGCTTTCTTTTGATCTCCTTCCAATAGTCATATGACGATCACTGTAAATTCTATGATAGAATTGAGTCTTGGTTGGAGAAATCCTACATGTCTACTTGTAACATCAATCATAATGACGCCAAATTCAACTTGCTAGATGGAATTGTGTTTAAATAAATTCTTCTTATCCTTCATCCCTCCCTGCTTCATTCTTCGCAATTGACCTTCAATGAATCTGTAGTTGCAGGTTTGGAGTTACTTGATTGGATTCAATGGAGCTAGATTTACACCTATCCTTCTTCCAGGCAGTGTAGGGTAGGTTAGGAATAGGATTAGCATAGTTCTTTTAGGTTAGGAATAGGATTAGCATAGTTCTTTTACTTCCTGAATAACTTAGATGTTTGTTTTTGTTCTTGTTTGAATATGATAGATTTGGATTTATCTTGGTTTCTTCATTAAAAACCACCAACTTTTGTTAGTTTAGTTTGTATCTCATTATTAATTTCTTTAGTTTAAGTTCCTTTTTTGTATGATTTATTTTTTCTTTCCATTTAATGCATTTAATTTTTTTTTGATTGACTAAAACCTTGGTTTTCACCCATTATCGTGAGGAAACCATGTGCATGAAATCTTTGAGAAGTTCAACTATAGGATTCACTTGTTTCAACAATATTCACTTTTACATTGATAGTTGGACAACCGATGACCCCAACATGTTGAAAGAACATATGTTGAGGAATACTTTACAACTTGGCCAATATTGAGACTAGATTGAAATATTACATCACTTGTTCATAGCCTTTCGCGGGATTTTTTTCTATTAAAAAAATCATTCAATTTATTGCTACTCTATGATAAAATGTGTTCTTATCCTTGAGGAACAATTTATTTAAGTTTAAGTCTTTCCTTGATCTACCTCAAATGATATCTAATCAATCAAGTGGTTCTCAAGCACTCTTATTTAAGGAAGAATTGGTGATCCTCACAACTATAGTCATTTGTTTCCCAAAGGGAATATTTCCAAACATATTTCAATAAAATAAATATATATCCAATTGAAAAGGAGGAAAATGATTGAGGAATACTCACATATTCATAAAATTCCATGAAGCATGCACTTGCATAATGAGAACTATGGTTAATTGAACATATCATGATGTAGCATAAGCTTTGGATCTAGAAGATGTAGAGATAAAGTAAAGATCTCACAAGGCCAAAGCCAAGAAATTTGATGAACAATGAGTTGGAGTTATGGCCAACCCTCACCTCGTGAAGAAAAATGATACAAAAGTAAAATGGAATCTTTCAGAAAATCACCATGAGAAAATGAAATTCTCAATTAACACTAATAAGAGAGCCAATCTGAATGAAAATAACATGCATATGCACATTCACATTGATCGGTATTCTCGAGAGACTACAAACTCCTTTCTAGTTGGAATGCATGAAAATCCTTAACGTTGTTGGCAACACTAAGCTTGTTATCTCTTCCTTGGTCTATTTTCTATTCTTACTTCACATATTTTATCGTCATTTATCCAAGAGTCATTTTTCAGTTGCAACATGGTTTTGGGTTGAGTTCATATTTAATCATTAGTACATCTCCTCTCCTTTTTTTTTCCTCATCATATTTTCCTTTAGAGATATTTTTGTTTGTTTCATAATTTATACTTGTATATAATAACATATAGACGTCTCACCTCAGTTTGTGTTTCACATGAAGCACCTTCACAATGGAAACAAGCTTGAATCAACCTACATCTATTTCCTAGCTCATGAGTAGAATTACTAGTTTCTATTTGAAAAAGAATCAGGATTGTTTCAAAGTATTGTGACAACAATATAACCATGACTGAACATAGTGGTTAATAAAAGGTCATCCTTGCATATTGGTTTATGCATGAATCCTATGTAAAGGAGGAACCATCCACACACTAGCTAGTTTCTCACGTGAAGGGTCAAAGTCTGAAGGATGAAAACCAAAAGAGATATATTTATGTAGCTAGGTGCAACAAATATTCAAATAAATATCAATAGGTGGAATTCATCCCCTATCAGGCTAACAAGCCACAACTTTCCCCACCCAAAAAATTATAATCATGCACTAAATAAATAAAAAAGAAATGGAAAGGAAATTTTGACCATACTAGGGGGCATGTAGATATATTTGTCGAGTTTATGGATGCATGCTCAAATAAAAGAAATATATGTTACACTGTGGTGACTCCATCAGGGATATGGAGACTCACAGGCAGTGGAACAAAACCTATGATATATATATACATACACACATGGTGAAAATTATTTATTTATACCAAACCTATATAGGCCCCATGACAGAGACACCAACCTGACTCATCGACATAGTTTAAGGAAATAAATCTCATCATAATTCCTCATATATTTACATCCAATGAGATTCACTAGTCGATATGCAAGCATCACCAATGATCCCACCATGATGAAATATTTTAGGTAATTGTTGCACAATTGTATGACCATCTCCATTTCTACTTATAGACAGGAAAGACTAGTAGAGATTTTGGTTTTTCCTACTGTGTCACCATTTGTTGCACATGCACAAAAACATCCAAACTTTATTTCTTATTATCTCTCTAAGAGAAAAAATTAGGCCACCCTCATAAAATTCCAAACTTGCCACTGGAACCCTTCCACTCTCTCTTGTGAAAATGGTTAATCCCTGCCACTCTTCATGCCTTACCATTTTCAATTTCTCTTCATATCACCTCAATCATTCGATGTGCACTTCAATGATTTCCCTCTCCTACACCGATGAGCCAATAGGAGTATATAAATCCCTTGCTGAATGCATCAACGATTCTCTTCTTCCTCTCACCAAAATTGACCTCGTTAGTAAGACCTGCCTTCGTCTTCAATCCTATATTATCGTCCTCCTAGCTCAGATCCTTTTGACTGCATCATTTGTCATTCACCTAACATTTACAAATCCCTTGCTGAATGCATCAACGATTCTCTTCTTCCTCTCACCAAAATTGACCTCGTTAGTAAGACCTGCCTTCGTCTTCAATCCTATATTATCGTCCTCCTAGCTCAGATCCTTTTGACTGCATCATTTGTCATTCACCTAACATTTACAATGACTAAGCTCCTCACACCTAATTATATAGTTGACCACTGATTTCCTCTCTCGCTTGATCAATTTCATGATTGTAATAGTGATAGATCTATTTGTGTCACTAATGGATTTCATCATTCACATCATACCATATTGTTTGTTTTTCACTTGTTCATTTTATGACTAAATAATTATTGTGAAAGTGTTTTCTAGCATCAAGTTTTTCACTTGTTCATTTTATGACTAAATAATTATTGTGAAAGTGTTTTCTAGCATCAAATGGGTTAACCAAAACACCTATTGGTATTGCACTAGTTATGAAACGCATTTAAGAAGAAATTAGATCCTCCCAGCTGCTACAGAGTGTGAAGCGCTCTGAATGTTACTTGGTTGTTTTGAGGGATTTATAATTTTGTGGTACTCACACATCGTTATAGTGTAAATGGATACACTAAGAGGCTATACATTATATATGACACAAGAAGTTACATAATCATTTCTTGGTGAAGCAACATAGAAAGAGGAACCCGAACTTTCATTAAAAAAATGCCTTTGAACATAATTTTTGAGCATTCGTCAAAGTGAATATTTTATCCTGGAATAGGATGGTCATATGATTTTTGAAATTAAGATTTCAATGCAACTCAGGGAATTGAAATAAGAGGCCTGAAAGTTTCAAAACCATAACCAAGAATTTCTCACCAAAAAATATCCTTCACATTTGTTACGTCGGTAAAATGTTTGTATGGCATGGCTAGTCTCCTAGCGAGTGTTAGAATTGTAAATGCGGAAAACAAAATTCACATATGATAATTAACA
>CBVK0103725507.1:0-14699 GCA_900067695.1 Picea abies
TCTTCCGATCTCACATCAAACATGTGTATGACATAGAACTAAGGAAAGGCCATACAGAAAATATGATATGACCCTTTTAGTATATTGATTGGTAAGTAAGTTAAGGAATTTATAAATGATTACATAAACTTAAATTACATCCATATTTAAGTCTAGATTTATATATGGTGGGATTAGAGGGACTAAATCACTTCATTGAGGTACAAGTTTTCGTTTAGAGTAAAAAATTTGAGGAAAGATTTATGCCTCATGAATTAGAGTTACGATGGATCTAAGATGGTTCCAATTAGATCGAGGAGATAATCATTATCTATATGTATATGTTTTAGATGATTAGATCATTATGGATCCTAAGAATAACAAACTAACAATGTTTAGTGATGAAAATGTTGAATAATAAAATAATGGAATGATTAAGGTATTGAATAAGATATATAGTAGATCATGTCATTAATAAGTAATATGAGGAAGATATTGAATAACTCTTGTATTACATATTAATTGATATCATATTTTTGTTAGACACATTGGCACACTTCCCCATCTTTTCATATTGATCATATGGAAATGGAGGTTGAAATACAAGACCATGCAAAGCTTTAGCCAGATATATTGCAATATATGTGAGACCTTGCCACTCTTTCTTTCCAATATTAATAGTTTCTTTCTCTAATGAACTAGTCCCTTGGACTTATGGATTATCAATCCCCAAACAATGGAAATTTTCAATTATTACCTCTTTCAATATGTATAATAGGAATAGTCTTATGGAATAATTCATCCCATGTAAATTCCACATAATTATTAAATATTACTAAAACATATGTGGGATATTCTCTCGGGAGCATTGCACCATTCACAAGTCATGCATTTGTCTATAAGTTTGAAGTAACCATAAACCTAAATCCAACAACAATAAGAACCTCATTGTCAAAATTTTCCTCATCTTTTTTCATGGAGTAGATTCTACTTACTTTTGTAGCAACACTTTGGGAAATAAGCTTATTTATTTAGTGATATTAGTAAATGCTTATTGTCATTGTGGAGATCATAATTTGTTGCAAATAAATGTATGGCCTTATCAAGTGTATGTTTTGTGGAACCATCAATATTGGGATATGTATTCCATCTATAATGTTCATTAGCAGATTTCTAAAATGTGTCTCATCAATTCTTTTGTTCATATTGATTCAACATTGTATTAAGAGTTACAACAATTTTGAACAAATTCCATAATTCTTTTGCATGACCTTCACATGCATATGAAGTTAACATGAGGTAGTTGTCCCAAATCATTTACCAATATAATTATTCTACCTCCAATTGGAACAATAAAATCCAACTACTTGATTATGTTAAATCATTTTTGATTGTATCATCACTTAAATGAATGGATATTGTTTTGCATTATTTCATTATTGAAATCAAGGGAACTAATTCCTCTAAATCATTTATCATTGCATTATTACTAAAATCAAAGCATAACATCACTAAAATACATGCATCACATTTCTTTGTATTATCTCATTATTGAAATCAATGCAACTATTTTTTTAAATCATTTTTCAATGCACTATCTCTAAAATAAATGCATCCTATTGTTTTGTGTTATATCATTATTGAAACCAATGTAGGTATTGAATAATTGATATTGCCATATTAAGGTGAGACAACTAATAATGGTAAGACTATTTATAAGAATTGTTAAAGTTAAATTATTCTTTGCCACAAAGAATTTGTAACATCCCGCGCCGGCACACTGAGCGGACTTATTCTTGAGGACACTTGCTCGCAAGTGATCGGGATTATTATGCTATTAAAAATTTTGATTTTGATTATGACGTGTTATGGGTTGATGACATGTTGATTTACCGCTTTGACATAAACATATGCTATTGACTCGATTTTATTGAGTGTGCAAGATTTTGGGCCTCAAGGATGAAGAGGCATCGGTGGAACCCCTTGGACTTCAGAATGAGTCAGGGAATATACCATTGGGATTTGATTGTTTTACTGTGATATTAGTGCATCTGATTAGATGATATGATATGGATATGTCCTGACATGATTTGTTGATGATGCAGGCTGACGATAGCATGTTGAATAGACTCACATATGGAGTAAAGGGCTCACACATGACTACCAGAGATGTTGAGGAAGAGGTGTGGACAACAAACCTACCACAACCTATTAGCACTCTTGTCGTGGCTCGAAATGTAGCTTAACGATTACCTAGTTCGAGAGGACCCACGATGCTGTGAGGGAAGACTGTGATAGTCGCTCACGATGATTCTAAGGGGCGCACAATAAGGTGCAAGACTTATTCCTTAGAGGCCCTTAGTCTCCCACAAGTTCACCTAGTGGAGTGTTGACTCCAGGGGTTATTGATGTCTAACAAATCATTCAAGAGGCGAGTGGTACCCTTGGAGCATGTAGTGCGTCTTGAAGGCCACATCGCGCAAAGGAACATATGAGGCGAGTGGCACCCTTAGAGCACGTAGTGTGTCCTGAAGGGCACGTCGCGGAAAGGAACAGATGAGGGGAGTGGCACCCTTAGAGCACCTAGTGCATCCTGAAGGGCACATCACGTTGTTAATGATAGAGGGATGAATCTAGATGGCCCTAAGACAAACAATATGTTAAGTAATTAAAAATAAAAATAAAATCCCCTAATTAAATGTCGCCCAGTACGAAATTTAAGGCCTAGGTCTAAATTACGCTAGTGGTAAAATTTGTCTTCTATAAAAAACAAATAGTAATAAAATAATAAAAATAAAAACAACTTAAATAATAATTATGATCTTCGTTAAATCTTGTAACATGAAGGGAGTAAGAAATTTAATTTATTTATAAAAAAGGTAAAATTATGTTGGATTAAAAATAAAAAGGGAATTAATTGTTTTAATTACCTTAACAAATTAAAGTATTCTAATTAAATAAGAAAAGGGAAAAAGGGTTAATTTTCACACCTACCTTTTTGAGTTCTAAATAAAAAGGGGAAAGAGGGAAAATAAAAAAAAAGGAAACTAGGGAAAAGAGGTAACATAAAAAGGGAAAAAGGGGAACTAAGGGAAAAATGGGAACTAAGGGAAAAAACAGAAAGTCAACTTAGGAAAGAATCTACCATTTAAGAGCTTCTAATTTTAAAACTGAATTAGAAATTTAATAACATGGAAAGTCTTTAAAACCTATAAGGGAATTGGGGGACATCTAGGAGTGATTCTAGGAGTAACTCTAGGTGGGTGAGGGAAATAAGATAATTAATAAATTAAAGAAATTAAATAATAGAGGAATGAAGGGGATGGGTGACACTTGTACGGAGAAGAATTTTTAGGAATTTATTTTAGAAACTTTAATTAAATGAGATTTTAGGAAAGAGAGGAAGTGGAAAATTCTATAAAATGAAGGAAGGAAAAGGAGGAAGGGGATCTTCTGTTTGTGGAACATTACGCTGTAGAAATATCTACTTGATTGATTTACTTGTGGGAGTTGGGATACCCAGCTCAAAGAGGAGTGGTATCTCGGCCTTGCGAGGCGAGATGGGAGCTAGTCGTAATCTCTCGATATAGTGTGTGGCCCCTTTACGGCTCGGGGGGCTAAGGGGGAAGAAGAGTACCACTAGCATTGGCTGGGAGGTACCAGTGAAGTCTTGACGGTCGGTGAGCAGGAGTTGCATGGAGCAAGCGGGACATCATTCGAAGCAGGCGTTCAGGTAATGGTACGCTCTCTTCATTTTTGTTGGTAGATGGCATTAGGAATTATGCTTGGATTTGCTTGTTTATTGCAAAAGTAGACTGATGTTTTTTTTTTCGATGACGGAAACTTGTCTTAGCCTAGCTTGTTGGTTGCGGTCTCCCATGGCCTTCATTTTCCCACTTGTCTTGACCCCTTGTCGTGTGGATTGTGACCTTCGTAGTTGTTAGTCTTCGCCCCTAGCACGCCAGTCCTCGCCTAAGTAGTCGGCCAGGAGCTTGATATACGGTCATCACCTTAGCGTTAAAAGACCTATTGATCTCAATGCCCTACTTTTCTATGCGAGGATGGTGAAGTGAAGGACGAACCCATCCATCTACCTCTATTGTTGTCTTTGGATGAATGTTTGAATTGTGCCTTCTAGTACGGCCTCTGCGTATGGACTCTCTTGCTTCCTTGTTGTTATTTCTCTGTGCCTTGATAGAATCCCTGCGACGCTTTCGATGAGCTATATTTATGACCCTGGTGTTCTCTTACTGTTGTCACCTTTTTATATCTGTACCCCGAGATGTAAAAAAAATACTAACTCTGATCTGCATTTTGGTTCTTGTTGAATTGACTTGTTTTTATTACTCTAGCATTGGTAATTATATGAAAGATGTATCATATTACCCCTGCAATTGTGGATATGTAATGGATGTAGAAAATCACCTCTGTGATGGTCATGATGTAGCATATGTAAAAAGGTCTCCTCTGCGTTTGTTTTATACTTGATGGATAATAATAGCCTGCATTTATGCATCTAATGTGAATTTATTTTCTGTTAGGGAGTTAATCAAAAATAAAGGGAGTTAATCAAAACCGTAAGGGTGAAGTCGAGAATGTTCTTGTTTTAAAAACAATCGTTGGAAGCTAATAGGAAAAGGGTCATTGAAAGGATAGTTTAGTGAGAGTTACTTTTGTTTATCACGAGATCTGCAACAAATTCCAAGGATAAGAGTTCTGCTAAAACATCCAAGTGCACTGTAGAAGAAATATGCTTAAGACGAGATTGACACTTGATCTACCTTGTAGCAGCTAGATAAGAATCAAGGTGTTACTCTATAGGATAGGGGATAAACTTGTAACGACTGAAATAATTACTACAGATTTTATGAACAAAGTTCTATGAAAATTTGACTTCTCGCTCACAATTAACAATTATGCTATCAAGAAGAAGGTTGAAAATGATCACCAGTTAAATACCTAGTACTATGATGCTATACAAAAAACCGAAACCGTAATTCTATTTCAAGTTGAAATGGAACAGACGATTTCCTACGAATCTTCCACAAATGATTGCATAGATAAAAAGAGTTCTATCGTTATTACGTTAGACTAGATACTGTAATATAGTGGTAAGGATCCAAGTAAATTAATCCCACTATAAGTTCTGATAGATACATCTATTAGGCTAAAATCAAAGATTGTCGGAAAGAAGTAATGATTCAATATCAATACAATCGTAGTGATCACCATATCGATACCAATATCAAGACTATGTCTAGGAGTAAGACTACAAACTTGACAGTATAGATTAACTAAAAATGACTAGCATAATTTAGATAAAAGGTTGCGATGTGCCATTAACAAGGTGACTATGTGTTGCTTCTTTCTACCACGATGTGTCCATTAAAACGTAGTTGGGTTTGCTAATTAAAAGACTCCCATTGGGCCCTTAGCATAGCCTACGTCTGCAGATGTGTGACACAGCAAATTGCCCCTTTGATGACTGCGTTTGTTTTAAAAGCCTATAGATGACCGCAACCCCTATCTATAGTGATGTTGTGGTATGAAACCATTTAACCTGATTGCCTTTTCATTGTTAAAACCATGAACTCTCTAGATTGAAATATTCTTACATGTTACTGTGGTTTTTAGTTTGGTAGTAAATGTATTAAAAAAAGTACTTGACCACTACTAGAATTTTGGGACAACAAGCTGTACGTATACCTTGGACTCGCGACTTCCATGTATTATTGACAGTGATGATTGCGACTTACGAGGCGCAAAAACATTCCTCTTAACTCGGATGCATTTTTAAGCAGTTAATAAATCCTTACACCTGGTCAGTTCCCTTCTAATTATTTTAAATCCATCCTTTGGTTAGCTATTGGTAATTCCTGATCGCCCTTAATGTTTTCGACAAGTAGCGAAAATCTATTGATAACCTTACCATCCTCTTGAAACTTGATGAATTTCCATTTGTCGAGTCATTTCATCAGTTGCTTGACAGCTTGTTTTTCTATATCATTTCTTGCGTTTTTCCTTTGAAGTGTTTTCACTGAAGGCGTTTTACCCTACGCTTTTACCTGTGACCTTCTGGTTCGTTGACTGCAATTACAATGGATGTGTTATGTTTTTCTTTTTGGCCTCAATCTTTCCTATCTACTGGGCTATGTGGTCTATGATATTCACATTTTGAACTGCACGCCCTTGAGTTTAGCCGCTCTTACTGCATGAAATTGGTGAAGTTCTCCTTAGGGTTTCTAGTTTGAGCGTGTAACGTGAGTGCTTGTTGCCTTCATTTTCGGGCAGCCAATGTTAAACTTGACTGTGCCCTTTTTTTGTTGGTGCTACATTTGTTAATAAGTCAGCACAAATGAATACCACTCTTGGGGTATCTGAAGCCCTTGTCTACTTTGTATTCTACATATTGTCATAATATTCTCTTCACTATATTAATGTTGCAGATGAATGCTCTACCTTGATGTAATCCTATAATCTCTCTCCTAAGAGCAAATTTTTAACCTTGAGTGTTGATATTAGAGAGAATATCTTGTCTAGTGAGGGATGCCCTCTCTAGTTGGTGGAAATTCTTCTTTTTCTTTAGCCTAAAGCAGGGAGGCTATCAACATCCCATGAATTCCTTACATATTCATTCCATAGGAACACCTTGACGATTAATAGGAGTATCCGCGTTAGAGTTTATTTAAAATCCTTTAGAAGGGCGGTGAACCTTAGCGCTCTGAATCTCTAGATACAATTTATTCCTTAGACGAAGTTCCCTTGGATAAATCATGGTTGTTTCGAGCCTCGGTTGTGTATGTTTGAGAACAAAAGGGTAATCAAGAAAGGAAATGTTGAATCCCTTTAGGCCTTAACTTGTCTCTTTAATGATATTAATAATCTCTTTTGGGTGAAGTTGGGTTGGTTGTGAGGAACGTTGTGGTCCTCCCCGCTCACGTTCCATTTCTTATTGATATGAATACAACTCTTAATTAAATACCAAGGTAACTGTTATTTCTATTTAAAAATAAATAAAAAATCCCTTGTTGTTGTAACAATGAGGGTGTGACATATGGTATCAGAGCCAGGTTCAACCCTGCGACTGTGGATCGCCATGCTTGCCACTATAGTAAACCCTTGAAGTATTAACCTAACGCTAATTAAAACTTTAACTTGTCGTTGTGATAAGTGCAGTTAGATGACATTGTAGAGATTCACAGCGAGGTATCATGGATGGAAGAATGACACCTCCAAAAGTTTCGTGCCCTTGAAGTCTGACCCCCAATGCGAGGAACAAGTCCATAGGTTGGTTTCACATGTAGTAAGGGATGATGTTGGTCAGACAGGGCCCTTCCAGGTAATGTCAAAGGCCTTGATTCACCATCAGTACTAGGATAAGGCTAGGGCACCTATACCCCTGAGGGACCACCTTGCACCCTAGCTAGTACCGTTAGAATCCACTTGAGAGAATTGAGTTCTCGAGTCCACAAGGGTCGTGGATGGTTGTGTCATTGAGTCACAATTGTAGAGGAGGCATTATGCTTCATGCTTCACGATTACGACCTTCAACATGAAGGTCCACATGGTGGTCTTTCAACTGAAGGGGAACACTCTTCTTTTTGGTGAAAGATGTTCCTGCCCCTTTTGAACCTGGTCATCGGTGACATGTCATGGGAACTATTCGAGGGACGGTTCAAGGAGAGGTATGTTTCTAGGGTATTCGTTGAGTGTCATCTCAACGAGTTCGATGCCTTGTGACGAGGTAGCCACACGGTGCTCGAGTACGAGGCCCATTTTGGAGCTGCTTGATATGCTCTGCACCAAGTTACCCAGAAACGTAAGGTCAAGATGTTCGAATTTGGCCTTATTGTTAGAATTCTTCTTCGACTTAAGGTACTAGGAGTATTGGACTGAAGAAGGGGTGTTGGACATTTGGGGAGCCACACTACCAGCGTGACTGCCCTATGGAGAGGACCAAAGCATCCAGATTAGCTAGACCCACTACCGTGGGAGATATGGGCAAGACCCATCGGATACATGCAGCGGTGAATAAGTGCCAGGCAGAGCACGATTTGACTGTGCTTGAGATGAAAAGTACCATCGCTAACCAGACCCTTCGTATTTTGATAGATCCCGGTGCTACCGAAAGTTTCATTTTTGGGACAGCACTAAAAATGATTAAGGAAGGGATGTCAAAGAGGATGAGTTTAGCTTCATAGAGATGGCTTCGGGAGCCCAACAAAAGGTTGGAGGAAAGATTATGGGATGTATGCTTAACCTGGTAGAGTTTGTCACCAGGGCCAACTTGTATGTCACGATATTAGGATCTTATGACATCGTGATTGGTATGGACTGGTTGGAATCGCATGAGGTGATACTCAACTATAAAATGAAATGGTTGAGTTTGGTCGATGACGAGGGACAAAGACATGTGATTGTAGGATGGAACCAGGGAGTTTCCCTGAGATTCATCTCTTCCTTACAACTACAGAAGAGTATGCACAAGCGGTGAAAGATTATGTGATCCTTGCGTTAATTGAGAAGGGAGTAGCAAAAGGTCTAGAACACCTTCCGGTGGTGAAAGTGTTTGTGAACGAATTTCTAGAGGAGTTACCTAGGATGTCACCAGAGAGGGAATTGGAGTTTACCACAAACCTAAAACCAGGGTCTAAACCGATAGCAAGAACGCTTTATCGGATGTCGACTCTGTAGTTACCAGAGTTGAAAATGCAACTGAAGTAGTTGTTGGACCTGGGTCTGATTCATCCTAGTGTGTCACTGTTGGATGCACCTGTTAATTTCATACGAAGAAGGATGAATCGTGGCGGCTTTGCATTCACTACCGTCAACTGAACAAGGCCATGATCAAGAATCAATATCCATTGCCAAGAATTGATGATTTGTTCGATCAAATGAAGGGTGTGACGGTGTTCTCCAAGATCGATTTGTGATTGGAGTAGCACCAATTACAGATCAAGGAGGATGACATCCCTAAGACTGCCTTTAAGTTGAGGTTTGGACATTACAAATTTACTGTTTTACTATTTGGACTCACAAGCATCCCAATGGTATTTATGAGTTGATGAATGGGGCATTCCGCGAGTACTTGGACAAGGTCATCCAAGTATTCATTGATGATATTTTGATCTACTCTTAGATGATGAAGGAGCAGGAGAAGAATTTGTACTTGGTACTACAGTGTTTGGGATAGAACAAACTGTATGGGAAGTTGTCCAAATGTTGTTTTTATCAATCAAAGATTCACTACTTGGGGCATGTCATCTCCGGCGAAGGCATTGCCATGGATCCAACAAAGGTCAAGGCCATTATGGAATGGTCTGTGTCGACGAATGTCCTAGAAGTGTGTAGATTCATGGGTTTATCATGATACTATCTACGGTTCGTCGAGGGATTTTCGAAGATAGCAAATCTGATCACGTAGTTGCAGAAGAAGAACAAGGAGTTTGTTGGGACCGAGAAATGCACAGAAGCATTTCGGAGGCTCAACGAATTGTTGTCAACAACACCAAAACTAAAGGTCCCTGACATGGATGCGAACTTCTTGGTATGCACTAACGCATCCAAGGAAGGCTTAGGTGGGGTCTTGATGCAAGACGAATGAGCGATCACTTACATTTGAGGAAACTGAGAAGGCATGAGGAGAACTACATGACACACGATTTGGAGTTGTTATCCATCCTTTATGCCTTGAAGGTTTGGAGACACTACCTCGTTGGATGAAAATTTGAACTAAAGACTGACCACTGTGGACTACAACACATCTTTATGCTGAGAAACCTAAACACGTGACAACAACGTTGGTCAGAATTGCTTAGCAAGTACGACTTTGAGTTTACTTACATAAAAGGAATGGTGAACCGAGTGGCGGATGCATTGAGTCGAAGACCACGCATCTTTTCAGTGTTGCCTCTTCAGACGAATCTACGTGAAAAGATTCTAACTTTACAGTGTGATGATGACTGGTAAAAAGAGGTCAAGGGTTTTATCGGAAAAAACACAGTGATGGTACCATGATTTGAGGGATTTTCATTTGATAGCGATGGTTTATTGAGGTTTAAAAGTTGGATCTACGTACCGCCAAATGACAAATTGAGGATGTTGATCCTAAGCGAGGCTCATAGAGCAGTATACATGGCTCACCTAGGAGTCATGAATTTGAGGGAAGACCCTAAAACCTTATTCTTCTATAAGGGAATGAAGGTAGACATAGTCAACTATGTGGCCATATGTCTAGAATGTTAGCACGTAAAGGCTGAACATAGACACCCAACAAGATTACTATAGCCATGCGCTATTCCGGAATTGAAATGAGAGGCTATCTCGATGGATTTTATTGTTGGATTGCCACTGATGACAAGGAGACATGACTCGATCTTCATAGTAGTAGACACTCTAAGGAAGAGTGCTCACTTTATTCTTGTGCATATGACGTATCAGGCACTAGACATAGCTAGAGTTTTCTTTAGTGAGATTGTGAGGCTGCATGGCGTACCTAAGAGGCTTATATCTGATCAAGGATTGGTGTTTACTAGATGATTTTTGATGAGTTTCCAAGAGGCCTTGGGAAGCCAACTTAACATTAGTACTGTGTATCACCCGGAGACTGACAAGCAGACCGAATGAATGAACCAAACCTTGGAGGACATGTTTCACATATACGTGATGGACCAACAAAAGCATTGGGAAGAATTCTTGCCACTAGTGGAGTTCGTTTACAACAATAGTTACCAGAGAATCATTAAGATGGTGCCTTTCGAGTTTCTTTATGGGCAACTCGGTTAGACACAATTGAGTTTGGATCGGATTGAGGATAGGGTCCTGGTGGGACTAGAAGCAATCTAAGAAACAAAAGAGAAAATGTAAACAATAAGACAAAGGATAAAGAAAGTGCAGGATCGACAAAAGAGTTATGTCGTTGTGCACCTTGTCAACCATAGTTACGATGTCGCGATGGAGTTATATTGTGGTTGAAACTGCATAAGAGTTCGATCCAGTTGGAAAAAGGGGATAAAATCTCTCCTAGGTTTGTGGTAACCTATGATATTGAGGAAAATAGAGGCCCGTGTCCTATTGACTAGCCTTGCCTGATTCTTGAGGCATTTTACTCAATGTATTTCATGTCTTCATTTGAGACATTTTGTTTAGTGATCCTACACATGTTTTGACTTGAGCACGTGGAAGGTATCAGATGAGGGGGGTGCTCACAGCTGAGCTGGTCTGCATTTTAGATCATCGCGTTCGATAGTTACGACGTCAAATGATAGTGTAGGTCAAGGACCAATGGGACAATTATGGTCCGCACTCGACGAACTGGGAGGATGCATATGATATGCGCCAACAGTTTCCATTTTTGTTTTATAGATAGACATATGGTACTGTGATACACTTTATTTCAACATTTATACTGTGAAACTTCGGGATGAAATTTAGACCAAGAGGGGGTATATGTAACATCCCACGCTGGCACAGTGAGCGGACTTATTCTTGAGGACACTTGCTCGCAAGTTATCCAGATTATTACGCTATTAAAACTTTTGATTTTGATTATGAGGCGTTATGGGTTGATGGCATGTTGATTTACTGCTTTGACATAGACATGTGCTATTGACTTGATGTTACTGAGTGTGAAGGATTTTGGAATTGAAGGATGAAGAGGCATCGGTGGAACCCCTTGGACTCTAGATTGAGTTAGGGAGTATACCATTGGGGTTTGATTGTTTTACTGTGATATTAGTGCATTTGATTAGATGATATGATATGGATATGTTCTAACATGATTTGTTGATGATGCAGGCTAACGATAACTTGTCGACTAGACTCACATATGGAGTAAAGGGGTCGCACATGACTACCAGAAATGTTGAGGGAGAAGTGTGGACAACATCCCATACCACAACCTACTAGCACTCAAGTCGTGGCTCGAACTGTAGGTTAATGATTACCTAGTTCGAGAGGACCCACGAAGCCATGAGGGCAGACTGTGACAGTCGCTCACGATGATTCTAAGTGGCACACAATAAGGCGGGGGCCTTATTATTTAGAAGCCCTTAGTCTCTCACAAGTTCACCTAGTGGAGTGTTGACTCGAGAGATTATTGATGTCTACCGAATCAGTCAAGAGGCGAGTGGCACCCTCAGAGCACGTAGTGCGTCCTAAAGGCCACGTCGCGCAAAGGAACATATGAGACGAGTGGAACCCTTGGAGCACGTAGTGCGTCCTGATGGGAACGTCGCACAAAGGAATAGATGAGGTGAGTGGCACCCTTGGAGCACCTAGTGCGTCCTGAAGGGTACATCACGTTGTTAATGATAGAGGGATGAACCTAGATGTCCCTAAGAAAAATAACATCTTAAGTAATTTAAAAAACAAACAAACCAATTTCCCTAATTAAATGTTGCCCAGTACGAAATTTAAGGCCTAAGTCTAAATTACGCTAGTGGTAAAATTTGGGTTCTATAAAAACAAAATAGTAATAAAATAATAAAAATAAAAACAACTTAAATAATAATTATGATATTCGTTAAATCTTATAACATAAAGGGAGTAAGAAATTTAATTTTCTTTTAAAAAAGGTAAAATTATGTTGGATTAAAATTAAAAAGAGAACTAATTGTTTTAATTACCTTAATAAATTAAAGTATTCTAATTAAATAAGAAAAGGGAAAAACGGTTAATTTTCACACCTGCCCTTTTGGGTTCTAAGTAAAAAGGGGAAAGAGGAAAAAAAAAAAAAGAAGGAACCTAGGGAAAAGGGGTAACATAAAAAGGGAAAAAGGGGAACTAAGAGAAAAAGTGGAAAGTCAACTTAGAAAATAATCTACCATTTAAGAGCTTCTAATTCTAAAACTGAATTAGCAATTTAATAATATGGAAAGCCTTTAAAACCTATAAGAGAATTTGGAGACACCTAGGAGTGATTCTAGGAGTAACTTTAGGTGGGTGAGAGAAATAAGATAATTAATAAATTAAAGAAATTAAATAATAGAGGAATGAAGGGGATGGGTGACACTTGTACGAAGAAGAATTTTTAGGAATTTATTTTAAAAACTTTAATTAAATGAGATTTTTGGAAAGAGAGGAAGTGCAAAATTGTATATAATGAAGGAAGGAGAAGAAGGAAGGGGATCTTTTGTTTGCGTAAAATTACGCTGCAGAAATATCTACTTGACTAATTTACTTGTGGGAGTTGGGATACCCAGCTCGGAGAGGAGTGGTAGCTCGACCTTGCAAGGCGAGTTGGGAGCTAGTTGTAATCTCTGGATAGAGTGTGTGGCCCCTTTGTAGCTCGGGGGGCTAACGGGGAACAAGAGTACCCCTAGCATGGGCTGGGAGGTACCGGTGAATTCTTGATGGTCGGCGAGAAGGAGTTGCACGGAGCAAGATGGACATCATTCGGAGTGGGCGATGAGGCAATTGTACGCTCTCTTCATTTCTATTGGTAGATGGTATCAGGACTTATGCTTGGATTTACTTGTTTATTGGAAAAGTAGACTGATGTTTTTTTTTGTTGATGATGAAAACTTGTATTAGCCTAGCTTGTTGGTTGTGGTCTCCCATGGCCTTCGTTTTCCCACTTGTCTTGACCCCTTGCTGTGTGGATTGTGACCTTTGTAGTTGTTATTCTTCGTCCCTAGCATGCCACTCCTTGTTTGAGCAGTCGGCCAGGAGCTTGATCTACGGTCTTCGCCTTAGTGTTAAAAGACCTATGGATCTCAACGCCCTTCTTTTCTATGCGAGGATGGTGAAGAGAAGGACGAAACCATCCGTCTACCTCTATTGTTGTCCTTGGCTGGATGTTTGACTTGCACTTTCCAGTACGGCCTCTACGTATGGACTATCTTGCTTCCTTGTTTTTATTTCTCTGCACCTTGATTGATAGAATCCCTGCGACCCTTTCAAAGTTATATTTATGACCCTGGTGTTCTATTACTGTTGTCACCTTTTTATATCGATATCCCGAGATGTAAAAAAAATATTAACTCTGATCTGCGTTTTGGTTCTCGTTGAATTGACTTGTTTTTATTACTCTAGCATTGGTAATTATATGAAAGATGTATCATATTACCCCTGCAATTGTCACCTCCGTGATGGTCATGATGTAACAGATGTAAAAAGGTCTCTACGTTTGTTTTATGCTTGATGGATAATAATAACATGCGTTTATGCATCGAATGTGAATTTATTTACTGTAAGGGGGTTAATAAAAACTAAAGGGATTTAATCAAAACCGTAAGGGTGAAGTCGAGAGTGTTCTTATTTTAAAAACAATCACTGGAAGCTAATAGGAAAAGGGTCATTGAAAGGATATTTTAGTGAGAGTTACTTTTGTTTATCACGAGATCTGCAACAAAATCCAAGGATAAGAATTCTGCTAAAACCTCCAAGTGCACTGTAGAAGAAATATGCTGAAGACGAGAAGAAATATGCTGAAGACGAGAATGACAGTTGATCTACCTCATAGCAGCTAGACAAGAATCAAGGTATTACTCTATCGGAGAAGGATAAACTCGTAACTAGTGAAATAATTACTACAGATTTTATGACCAGAGTTCTATGAAAATTTGACTTCTCCCTCACATTTTGCTATCAAGAAGAAGGTTGAAAAGGATCACCAGTTAAATACCTAGTATGACGACGCTATACAAAAAACCGAAACCCTAATTCAATTTCAAGTTGAAATGGAACAGACGATTTCCTACGAATCTTCCACAAATGAT
>CBVK0103725508.1:0-17078 GCA_900067695.1 Picea abies
AGTGGTAAGGATCCAAGTAAATTAATCCCACTATAAGTTCTGATAGATACCTCTATTAGGCTAAAATAAAATATTGTCGGAAATAAGTAATGATTCAATGTCAAGACAATCCCAGTGATCACCATCTCGATACCAATATCAAGACTAATTAAAGAAATTAAATAATAGAGGAATGAAGGGGATGGGTGACACTTGTACAAAGAAGAATTTTTAGGAATTTATTTTAAAAACTTTAATTAAATGAGATTTTTGGAAAGAGAGGAAGTGCAAAATTGTATATAATGAAGGAAGGAGAAGAAGGAAGGGGATCTTTTGTTTGCGTAAAATTACGCTGCAGAAATATCTACTTGACTGATTTACTTGTGGGAGTTGGGATACCCATCTCGGAGAGGAGTGGTAGCTTGACCTTGCAAGGCGAGTTGGGAGCTAGTTGTAATCTTTGGATAGAGTGTGTGGCCCCTTTGCAGCTCGGGGGGCTAACGGGGAACAAGAGTACCCCTAGCATGGGCTGGGAGGCACCGGTGAAGTCTTGATGGTCGGCGAGCAGGAGTTGCACGGAGCAAGCGGGACGTCATTCGGAGTGGGCGATCAGGCAATTGTACGCTCTCTTCATTTCTATTGGTAGATGGTATTAGGACTTATGCTTGGATTTACTTGTTTATTGGAAAAGTAGACTGATGTTTTTTTTTGTTGATGATGAAAACTTGTATTAGCCTAGCTTGTTGGTTGTGGTCTCCCATGGCCTTCGTTTTCCCACTTGTCTTGACCCCTTGCTATGTGGACTGTAACCTTTGTAGTTGTTATTCTTCGTCCCTAGCATGCCAGTCCTTGTTTGAGCAGTCGGCCAGGAGCTTTATCTGCGGTCTTCGCCTTAGTGTTAAAAGACCTATGGATCTCAACGCCCTTCTTTTCTATGCGAGGATGGTGAAGAGAAGAACGAAACCATCCGTCTACCTCTGTTGTTGTCCTTGGCTGGATGTTTGACTTGCACTTTCCAGTACGGCCTCTACGTATGGACTATCTTGCTTCCTTGTTTTTATTTCTCTGCATCTTGATTGATAGAATCCCTGCGACCCTTTCGATGAGTTATATTTATGACCCTGGTGTTCTGCGTTTTGGTTCTCGTTGAATTGACTTGTTTTTATTACTCTAGCATTGGTAATTATATGAAAGATGTATCATATTACCCCTGCAATTGTGTTGAATTGACTTGTTTTTATTACTCTAGCATTGGTAATTATATGAAAGATGTATCATATTACCCCTGCAATTGTCACCTCCGTGACCGTGATGGTCATGATGTAACAGATGTAAAAAGGTCTCTACGTTTGTTTTATGCTTGATGAATAATAATAACATGCGTTTATGCATCCAATGTGAATTTATTTACTGTAAGGGGGTTAATAAAAACTAAAGGGATTTAATCAAAACCGTAAGGGTGAAGTCGAGAGTGTTCTTATTTTAAAAACAATCACTGGAAGCTAATAGGAAAAGGGTCATTGAAAGGATATTTTAGTGACAGTTACTTTTGTTTATCACGAGATCTGCAACAAAATCCAAGGATAAGAATTCTGCTAAAACCTCCAAGTGCACTGTAGAAGAAATATGCTGAAGACGAGAAGAAATATGCTGAAGACGAGAATGACAGTTGATCTACCTCATAGCAGCTAGACAAGAATCAAGGTATTACTCTATCGGAGAAGGATAAACTCGTAACTAGTGAAATAATTACTACAGATTTTATGACCAGAGTTCTATGAAAATTTGACTTCTCCCTCACATTTTGCTATCAAGAAGAAGGTTGAAAAGGATCACCAGTTAAATACCTAGTATGACGACGCTATACAAAAAACCGAAACCCTAATTCAATTTCAAGTTGAAATGGAACAGACGATTTCCTACGAATCTTCCACAAATGATCGCATAGATAAAAAGAGTTCTATCGTTATTACGTTGGACGAGAGACTGTAATATAGTGGTAAGGATCCAAGTAAATTAATCCCACTATAAGTTCTGATAGATACCTCTATTAGGCTAAAATAAAATATTGTCGGAAATAAGTAATGATTCAATGTCAAGACAATCCCAGTGATCACCATCTCGATACCAATATCAAGACTATGTCTAGGAGTAAGACTACAAACTTGACAATATAGATTAACTAAAAATGACCAGCATAATTTAGATAAAAGGCCGTGATGTGCCATTAACAAGGTGACTGTCTGTTGCTTCTTTCTACCACAATGTGACCATTAAAATGTAGCTGGGTTTGCTAATTAAAAGACCCCAGTTGGGCCCTTAGCATAGCCTGCATCTGCAGACGTGTGACACAACAAATTTCCCCTTTGATGACTGCGTTTATTTTAAAATCCTATAGATGACCGCGACCCCTATCTATAGTGATGTTGTGGTATGAAACCATTTAACCTGACCAACTTTTCATTGTTAAAACCGCGAACTTTCTGGATCGAAATATTCTTACCTGTTACTGTGGTTTTTAGTTTGGCAGTGAATGTATTAAAAAAAAGGACTTAACCGCTACTGCAATGTTGGGGCAACGAGCTATACATATACCGTGGACTCAAGACTTCCATGTAATATTGACAGTGATGGTCGCGACTCATGAGGCGCAGAAACATTCCTTTTAACCCGGATGCATTTTTAAGCAGTTAATAAATCCTTACGCCTGGTCATTTCCCTTCTAACTTTTTTAAATCCGTCCTTTGGTTAGCTGCTGGTAAATCCTGACCACCCTTAATGTTTTCTACAGGCAGCGAAAATCGGTCGATAGCCTTACCATCCTCTTGAAACTCGGCGACTTTCCATTTGTCCAGTCATTTCGTCAGTTGCTTGACAGCTTGATTTGCTATATCATTGCCTGCATTTCTCCTCTGAAGTGTTTTCACTGAAGGTGTTTTACCCTGCGATTTTACCTGCGACCTTTCTGTTCGTTGACTACAATTACAGTGCGTGTGTTATGTTTTTTTTTTTTGGCCTCGATATTTCCTGTCTACTGGGCTGCGTGGTCTCTGATATTCGCATTGCGAAATGCACGCCCTTGAGTTTAGCCGCTCGTACTGCATGAAATCAGTGAAGTTCTCCTTAGGGTTTTCAATTTGAGCGTGTAACGTGAGTGCTTGTTCCTTCATTTTCGGGCAGCCAATGTTAAACTCGACCATGCCCTTTTTCTGTTAGGGTTACATTTGTTAATAAGTCAGCGCCAACGAAAACCACTCTTGGGGTATCTGAAGCCCTTGTCTATTTTGTATTTGACATATTGTCATAATATGCTCTTCATTATATTAATGTTGCAGATTAATGCTCTACCTTGATGTAATCCTATAATCTCTCGATTAATGCTCTACCTTGATGTAATCCTATAATCTCTCTCCTAAGAGAAAATGTTTAACCTTGAGTGTTGAGATTAGAGAGAATATCCTGTCTAGTGAGGGATACCCACTCTAGTTGGTGGAAATCCTTCTTTTTCTTTAGCCTAAAGAAGGGAGTCTATCAACATCCCATGAATTCCTTACATATTCATTCCATAGGAACACCTTGAGGATTAATAAGAGTATCCGCGTTAGAGTTCATTTAAAATCCTTTAGAAGGGCGGTGAACCTTAGCGCTCCGAATCTCTGGATACAATTTATTCCTTAGACGAAGTTCCCTCGGAGAAATCATGGTTGTTTCTAGCCTCGGTTGTGTATGTTTGAGAACAAAAGGTTAGTCAAGAAAGGAAACGTTGAATCCCTTGAGGCCTTAACTTGTCTCTTTAATGATATTAATAATCTCTTTTGGGTGAAGTTGGGTTGGTTGTGAGGAATGTTGTGGTCCTCTCCACTCGCGGTCCATTTCTTATTGATATGAATATAACTCTTAATTAAATAACAAAGTAACTGTTATTTCTATTTAAAAAGAAAAAATAAAAATTGCTTGTTGTCATAACAATGAGGGTGTGACAGAATTATTGAAACTTTCCCACACGTATATATCAATGGGAATTCCATTTTCTTATTCACTTCAAAATTATATTTTTTGAGATAACTCTTAATAAAATCAAATGCAATAATATATTTGTTAAAGATTTAGAGATTTGGTAATAACTAATTGTATGCTTTTAAAGACTAATTTTTTTTTGAGTGAAAATTTTCGCAATTTTTTTCATAAAAATAGAGCAATCCATAGTAATTAATTCCTAAATATAATTATTGTGAAAAATACCACTTTATTTTGTTTGCATGTAAATTGAAATGAAATATAAAATATGGTATAAACATCAAAACTATAAATATATATATGAATAAATATTTCCAAGTTACATGAAATTAAATATGCAAATTGAAAATTATAATAGATAAATAAATTTAGTTAGGTTTAAGTAATATTAAATATATAGATCTTGCAATTGTAACACCTTAATTTATAGAATATGCAATTAGGTTTTAGTGATACTAAATATGCAATTTGACAATTTCTAGTATATGATCTTGATTTCATTGCTACACATGTTCTTAACTTGCAATGAAATCTTGTAATTGTTATTACAAAATTATTCGTAGAAAAAATAAAAAGATTAGAGTACTTATTTGCTTACAACATAATATTATCATAAACATATTGCACTATGTTGGTGTGTTCTCCTTAGTCCTAGTGTTACTAGGATCCTGTTTGTTAGGGACCTAACCTAACTAACCCATCAAGTGGGTAGAATAATATATTTCCATGTAATAAAGGTCAATATTAATAAGGTTTAGCAATAAGGAGTAATATGTCAATTGTAAGAAGACATAATAGAAGCTTCCGCTTTTAGAAGGATCTTCCTCTAGATTGTTCTTTTGGATAGATGGATTTAGTATTAATAAGAGTAGATGGTATGAGAAATTTTGTCTTGGATATTATTGTAATAGAGCTCTGCTCTGTTGGAGGTTTCCCCCTTGAAGAGGTAAGTGAGCATTTCTATCATTAATCAAGGTTCTCTTTCTCATATTATTCTCATATTTTTTTGGTTATATCATTATTGTTCTGCCATTTCTAGCTAAAATATTTATGTTATGCATACTATTCTATATATGGAATACTAAAAGTAGTATCAACTAACTTTCCTTGACAAAAAATTGTGAGTTAATTTCATTTCAGGGTAGAGATGTTTTCTAACATCTTAAAGCTACAGAGATCTGTCATTATGCACATAAACCTACGGCTGGGGAGTAATACACGCAGCAAATACAAGAGGTACTCAAGTGTACATATGTTGGCCACCCTTGCAACCATTGTTGGTACCCCTTCGAGTGGTAGCACATCGGACATCACATGTATACAGATCAACCTAGATCTCTTGAATCACTCCTTAGATAAATCGATCGGTCTCTTGACTGGTATAATGCCACCGATAACAACACTAAAAAAGATACTCTCTAGTACCTGGGTAGTTGGGTAGTACGACTAAGGGAATGATCTAGAATCCTTAGTTGGTGCCTTGAGATATTGGGTTGAGTACTACTGTTGGACCCCACACATATATCAGAGAGCTATAGCATAGGGAAAATCCTTATGTATAGAAACCCTGAATACCCTAACCCTTGGGATAGAAACCAAAACAAAATATACAAGATCAATTTTGACACAATTGTGCCTTCTACATTCTAGTTGTGAAATTACTACACATTTATTCATATTAAGAATTTGGGAATTTCGTCACTGCAGTATTATTTAGGCCGGAGTATAACTCCGCACGAATAAAAATAAAACTCTATAGTGGTCCCACCGACACACTTATTTGGGACCTATCCCATTGTATTCCCCTTTTCTCCCTGATCACAGTCATACCTTGCATTTTTACTCTATTTTTTTTTCAGTGGACCCAAACCCTTCTTAGCTTCCCTTTTTCTCCATCTATTCCATTATATTTCCCTTCTCTCTCTGACCATCGTGGTACCTATCACTTATAATTCCTTTTTTGTGGTCCCACCCACCCATTTTTCCTTACCCACACTTCTCCTCTCCAAATGGACACCCCACACAACCAACACCTACAAGCTTCCATCAATCAAGTGACATATGATATTGACTCTACCAATTCTTTCCTTTCACACTTCAAGGCCCAAGAAGAGAAAAAAATTGACACCATGGAAGCCAACTTCATGAACCAATTTAACACCCTCCAGTATTTTGTCAACAAATTGTTGAACCGCCCTTTAGGTCCTTCCTTCTCAGACCAACCTAATGCTATTGATTCCTATCATTCTCTGCATTTGCAATCCAACTACTTTCAGTGTGACTCCTATCTTCCCCGCTTCAAGGTCAGTACATTTGATGGCTTTGATCCTATTGGTTGGGTCACTGGAATGGAGCATTATTTTTCTCTGCATGGTATTATTGACGAGTTGTCCAAACTTCGCTATGATGTCCTCTATCTACATCTTGAACAATGGAAATGGTGGAAATGGTGTAAAAATTCATGTCGGGGGTATATCTCCTGGACCCAGTTTGTTGCAGGGCTCTATGACTTCTTTGACATTGATACCCATTATCTTAGTCATTTGACCAAGTTGAAACAATCAGACACAGTGGAAGACTTTATAACTATTTTTTAGCATTTGGCCTTTCAAACCAAGGGTATGTCAGCTGCTTTCTTCCGTGAATTCTTTATCAATGGCCTAAAGGTCAAAATTTTCTCCCAAGTTCTCATGGCCCACCTTTAGACATGGTTGGAAAGTACTAAATGTGCTAAAGAGGCCCAGTGTAATGTACCTCTAATTTTTCCATTAATTTTTTTTTTATCCTACAACACATTGCTCTTCAATTTTGTCTTAAAAGCTTCGAAATTAAGAGGAGGTAAGATTCAATTCTTGTCCGTGATGACATCTCTCTTCTTTAGAAATGAGTTCCTATGCTTGCGTGCATGACTATTTATCTGTCTTTGAAATAAATTTCATACATCATACATAAAGTAACGGGGTCAGGGACATATCCCTTTCGAAAAATAAAAGGTTTAATCTAAGATACTTGGCATCATTTGGTATGGTTCCACTCGTAAATACATAGTTCCTTTGATTAGTCGCAAATGGTGTCCTTCCAGTCCCCATTATACAAGGCTTGGGTAATGATTTCCAAACTAAACCTTTGTTTAACTCTCTCTTAACTAAACACTCTCTTAATGAAATCTCAACTGAACGATATGTTTAACTGCAATGAATGGTTGTAGTGGAACTACTCCACTAGCTGTATCATGAAGGGACTATCATTAACTTCACAATTTTCATGATGAGGGAAGAGGGGTTTATTTGTTAGAAAAGTTAATGCTCTGCACCTAAAAATTAATGGATATCTCGTGCACGCAAATTTCGATGGTTTCACCTGACCTTTCCTCCTATCTAGTCACAACAATTCTTCCCCTTCACATGGCAAGGCCATCATTCGTACCCTCAACATTTAATCGGTGTAGCAAAGCTCCTCTTAGGGTTCCATGAAATTTCTATTGTCAATGTGAAGTTTGCTGAAAATGGTTTTGCATATTAACATTCTCCATAGGAAGGGTTGTCAACTTGGTGGGAATTATTCGGTGGAATAGTCGGTGCTATTCGCCTCCCTGGTGAGTTTACGATACCACTTATGTCCTTAGTTATTGAAACAAGAAAACTCATTTTCTATTACGGTGGGAAAGCCCTCATTTTTTTTAAAGTCTTGCCATGACTATAAATTGAGTTTCCCCCTTTAAAAGTCTTATTATGACTATAACTAGAATTTACCCCTTTAACGTTACTCCTCGTGACTTTCTGGATGGCTCTGCTACCGGGTAAATAGATTGTTCTATATGTTCATTCTCAATATTTCTGAAAGGGATTGAATGTCCCATCTCTTTGTTTTCTTAAAAAATTGAAGGATTCCCACCTCCAAGGTCTCTTTACAGGAAAATTTACCCTTAGGGATTTTATCTTTCTGTCGTTCCATTACAGACTTTACAGTTTCTCTGTTACTATGTATCGAGGCCTAGTGTTTCATTGTTGTGAAGCCATAGGGGTTTTTAATATGAAGTTGAATGTTTTTTTTCTACTGCGTATTACAATTTATGTTGTATTTATTCCTTTATGTTTATAAGTAAGTTTCCACTCTTCTGAAATTCCAACAGACTTTCTTCTGATCCTTACAAATCAATTTTTTCCTTGATGGCTATGCATTCCAGCCCTACACAAATAAAGTTTGCGAACTCAGTGGTTCAAATAGTTCCGTTAGAAAATTCCCCATGGCATATCATATTGGGGTTTATGAAATCTCTTGGATTTAGAATGCCTCCCACTATTGTTATCATTGGTTGTAGATATTATACACCATTAGCAATCTGGAAAAAATTCAGTCAAAAGGTTAATCTTTGTATTTAATGTTGGTTTATAAATATCCTCTTTAATATAGATCATCGGACTCATGATAGGATTTAATTCTGGTAATAGTGTATATCATTTGTACTGTGTGTAAAGTTTCCACCAAGCCTTTAGTTTGTTCACATAACCCTTCTTATTAAATTCATAATTTAAGTGTTAATACTATTTATATTATTTAATTTCATAAATCATTGGTTTTATTCTCCATTGGTACCAATGCTAATGATGCGACCCTATTGTTGCGAGGGTACCCATCAAGAGAACTAGAACCATCCTCCCCTCGGCCTGAGACCTATAGAAAACCGAAATGCAATAAAGGAAGGATGCCCGACCTTCAATCATGAGTTAAGTACCCTTTTGACTCAACTCTTTCTATCCTTTGTCCCTTTGTTGATAAATTTATCCATTTTATTTTCTGTTATATAATACTAATGTAAATTTTGAGATTTCCTTGAAGGGAGTTCGATTGTGCATAACTTTGGATGTCAATTCCGAAAAAGGAACAAAAGGTATTCAGGTTTCAATTCGTTTCTCACAAATGTGTGCCCTAGATTTCTATGGACTGATACGATTCTAAACCCAGGGTTAACCTTGTGGTGATAGAGATCTCACTGAATCACAAGATTTAGAATATGATTTATGGTTTAAGAATTGTATATTCTATTTTTTTTTTTTTGTTTTGGGATGGCATACAAACATTCATTCTTGTCAAGCAATGGATCTCTAACCGAATTATTTTGAAATGGAATTTGATAAGCCTTCATGGAAAGTTGTTCTGACTCTATTCTTTCCTTGGGTCTTATTTTGATTTTATATACTATTTTATCTTATGTTATTATGTATTCCAGAAAATCCACTAAGAATTAGTTAGAATTTTGTCCTCTACTGTATTTCGATGTCCATTGTGCGTAAAGTCTGAACTTGTAGTCATGCAGTGTATGGATATATAAATTTCCATAGATCCACATCTTTTTAAATCGAATCTCAATGAAACAGAACACTAGAATATCAAACTATTTTATAGGTATTAAGTATACATAATTATATATCAAAAATGTATATAACCCTATGAAATGCTTATCCTTGTCATGCATTGATTCTATGATAATGTTATTACTCTGTACAACTTATTACAGAAGTATGCAAATATATGGTCATTTTTTTTTGTCTATCTTTTAACATTTCCTAAGTCATTATTATCAACGTAGGGAATGTATACAGAGGATAATCAAGGAGGTTCTAAGTTTTCCAAAGTAGTCAGATATACATATATATTTTATAGATATATCTTTGTTAATTAAATCCAAAGTGTTTCCTATATATAAGGTCATTTTAGTTATAATTTATGTGCATGATTGGTTCTACATGACTGCTAGGATAGTTGGTATATTAACTGTCAATTATGTACGTGTATATAGGTATATATTACCATTCCTACTGTAGGGAATTCAATTTAAATTTCCAGTTATATCGGTACATATTTCCACCTATAATTATGTATATGCATAACTATATTCATATAACTCTCTCTATATATAGTGATTTACTGTCAGAACTCTCAGTCAGCAATGCACACCACATTATGCTAATTCTACTCTTTCAATCATTTAAGTCACAATGAATACTTATCTAAAGGAAATTTCGATAGGACTCATTCACCGAGTAATATATCGATGCATATTGACAGCCACTTAAAAACAAAAGATATGTAAACAGAAAAGGGTAGATGAACATATCTGAACCAAAACGATGAAGACAAAGGGAACAACCACGTTACTCCCAACATGAGAATAGGAAAGCCAAATCACTTGTCTTGTTCACCCCCTAGCATGACCATGAATCCATGTGGGCGAACTTGAAATCTCCTCTTCAGCAATGGTTTCTTCTTTCCCAATGTTCTCCTTGCCTCAAACTTCATACTCAGTGTTCATAACAACAATTAAACCAATATTACTTCTTCCCAGCATACTAGGCAGTGTCCTGGCTCCTCACATATGCTATTTAACAAACAATCCTTTTTCCTAGGTCTTTCTTTCCCCCCCTTGGGAATTTTTGCAGCTTTCTAAATCCCTGATTTTTTGGGGCTTCCAATGGCCAAATATCCCATTTTCCACTTGTAACAATCAACCTAGAGGTAGTTTCAACATGTTCCCCACTCATGGAGTCATGGTCAGCTAATTTTAACATGGTTGTTCCATTTGTCCTCCTGCAATCAATATAAAATATTTTGTTTTCACACAAGTGTCATCGTCAAAACGTTAGTTGGGTCAAATCAAATCTCTACCCAACAATCATAATAATAAATTACAATTATTAAATTCAAAATTTGGAATTGCCATAAATGGAAAAAAATTTCCAAATTTGAATTTATTAGAAACAGAATAATTTTCCAACAAATTTTAAATTTCAAAAATACTTTATTTTTTGGGGATGTCACTTCCGTTCCCCCTTCAATAAAACACCGTCCTTAGTGTTCATTCCTTTCTTGGAACAGGATTGGATGAGATTTCTACAAATCTCCCTCCAACTCCCAAGTGGCCTCCTAAGGACTAAAGTGCTTCCATTGCACCTTTACCTAAGCGCTGACTCTGGTCTGCAGTGCTATTTCTCTCTAGTCCATAATAAACAGGGGTTCCACCTAGAACTTTCCTTTTGGTTCCACCTGCACCAAGTTCCAATCAATCATATGAGTAGGGTCATGAACATACCTTTTCAACAAGGAAACATGAAATACATTATGAATTCTTAGATCAGCTCGAAGTGTAAGTAGGTATTCTATGGGTCCAATTCGATCTAGTATCTCAAAGGGCCCACAAAACCTGGGTTCCATCTTGGCACAATTTCCTAATTTCAGTGAACTTTTCTGGGCTTTGTCCTTCAAATAAACATGGTCTCCCACTTGAAATTCTAAGTGTCTTATTTTTTGATCTGCATAGCTCTTATGTCTATCATCTGCTTCCTTAAAGTTATTTTGTACCATCCTTACCATATCCTCCATTTCTTGGAGCATCTCTCGTCTGACCATGAGTCTGTCAACTAGGTTATCGCAGCTAATCGAAGTCGCACACTTCCTATTGTACAGTACCTCAAAAGGGATTAACTTAGCCAAGGTTTGGTACCCATTGATACATGTAAATTCTACCAAGTGTAGATAGTCTTCCCATGTAACATCCCGCTCTGCAACACTGAGTGAACTTATTCTTTGAGGACACGTGTTCGCAAGTGATCCATATTTTATGATATTAAAACTTTTGATTTTGATTATGATGAGTTATGGGTTGATGACATGTTTTACTACATTGACATAGATAGGTGCTATTAACTTGATTTTACTGAGTGTGAAGGGTTTTGGACCTTGAGGATGTAGAGGCATCGATAGAACCCCTTGGACTCTAGATCAAGTCAGGGAGTGTACCATTGGGGTTTGATTGTTTTACTGTGATATTAGTGCATCTGACTGGGTGATATGATATGGATATGTTCTAACATGATTTGTTGATGATGCAGGCTAAAGATAGCTTGCCGACCAGACTCACATATGGATTAAAGCGGTCACACACGACTACCAGAGATGTTGAGGGAGAGGTTTGGACAAAATCCCTACCACAACCTACTAGAACTCTCATTGTGGCTTGAACTATAGGTTAATGATTACCTAGTTGGAGAGGACCCATGATGCCCTAAGGGCATACTGTGACAGTCACTCACGATGATTCTAAGGGGCACGCAATAAGGTGGGGGGCTTATTCCTTAGAATCCCTTAGTCTCCCACAAGTTCACCTGGCGGAGTATTGACTCCAGGGGTTATTGATGTCTACGAAGTCAGTGAAGTGGCAAGTGGCACCCTTGGAGCACGTAGTGCATTTTGAAGGGCATGTCGCACAAAGGAACATATGAGGTGAGTGGTGTTGTTGGAGCACGTAGTGTGTCCTGAAGGGCACATCTTGCAAAGGAAGAGATGAGGCAAGTGGCACTCTTGGAGCACCTAGTGCATCCTGAAGGGCACGTCACGGTGTTGACGATACAGGGATGAACCTAGAAGGCCCTAAGACAAATAACATGTTAAGTAATTTTTAAAACAATTTCCCTAATTAAATGTCATCAAGTACAAAATCTAAGTTCTAAGTCTAAAATTTTGCTAGGGGTAAAATTTTGTCTACCAAAAAATAAAAATAAAAAATAGATTAAATAAAATAAAATAATAAAATTTAAAATAAAAACCACTTAAATAATAATGATGATCTTCATAAAATTTTGTAACATGAAGGGAGTAAGAAATTAAATTATTCTTAAGAAATAAAATCTATGGATATAAAATGTAAAGAGGGAATTAATTATTTTATCTTTTGATCATTTAAAAAGATACTAAATTAATTATAAAAGGGAAAAGGGGTTAAATTCCACACCTGCCTTTTTGAATTCTAAGTGAAAGGGGAAATAGGAAAAATAAAAAAAATAGGAAACTAGGGAAAAGAGGTAACATAAAAAAGAAAAAGGGGAACTTAAGGGAAAAAGCGGGAAGTCAACTTAGTAAAGAATTTGCATTTACGAGCTTTCTAATTTTAAACTGAATTATCAATTTCATAATAGGGAAAGCCTTTAAAACCTGTAAGGGAATTTAGGGACACCTAGGACTGATTCTAGGAGTAACTCTAGGTGGGTGAGGGAAATAAAGATAATTACTTGATTAAAGAAATTATATTATGGAGGAATGTAGGGGATGAGGGACACTTTTACGGAGAATAAATTTTAAGAATTTATTTTTAAAACATTAATTAAATGAGATTTTAGGAAAGAAAGGAAGTTCAAAACTCTATAAAATAAAGGAAGGAGAAGGATGAAGGATCATCATTTTCTGTTGGCATAACGTTACGCTACAAAAATATCGACTTAACTGATTTACTTGTGGGAGTTGGGATACCCAGCTTGGAGAGGAGTGGTAGCTCGACCTTGTGAGGTGAGATGGGAGGTAGACGAGACCTATGGATAGTGTGTGTGGCCCCTTTGCTGGTCGGGGGGCTAAAGGGGAAGAAGAGTACCCCTAGAATTGGCTAGGAGGTACCGGTGAAGTCTCAACGGTCGACGAGCAGAAGTTGCACGGAGCGCGTGAACGACACTCAGAACAGGTGACATGCAATGATATGTTTCTTCGTTTGAATGGTAGATTATTGTAGGATTTATGATCTGATCTACATGTTTATTGGGTAGGTAAATTGGTTGTCTAGTTTCATGAATAAATTTTTATAGCCTAGCTGATTGATTCATTGATTGATTTCCCATGACCTTTGTCTTCCCGCATGTCGTGACCTCCCTGTGTGATGATTGTGAACTTGAGGTTGTTTATCCTTTGTCCCTAGCTCACCATTCCTAGCCTAAGCAGTCAGCCAGGAGCCTGATCTATGGTCATCGCCTTAGAGTTAAAAGACCTATGGATCTCAATGCCTTGCTTTTCTGTGCGAGGATGGTGAAGCAAAGTTGAACCATTTAGTTGTCTACATCTGTCATTCTTCTTGGTGGATTTTTGTTTTCAACTTCTAGCCAAAAGTGTCTCTGCGTATGGAATTCTTGCATAGTGTTGGTTATCCCTGCAACCATCCCATGACCCTTTTACTTTGGGTCCTTACACTCTCACTGTTGTCTGCGTTGGATGGGTATTATGGCTGAAAAAATAATTTAATCTTGTGTCTGTATTTTACCATTTGTGTTCTGACTAGGGACAGATTTATTGAAGTTCTGTCTACAATTTTTTTTATTGAAATTGTTTTATTACTGGAGGTTTTGTGTGCGATTTTATAATGAAAACGTTTTAGGGCTGGAAGTTGATGTCTTCTATATTTTTAATGAAACAATTTATTGCTGCAAGTTATGTCTGTGATTTCTTGACTTTTTTGGGCGAAGTTTTTGGGGTGAATTTTTCCCTTAGGCTCATCGTTGGAATGATGCAACCTCTTGAATTGGTTAAATTATTACCTTCACATCACTGAACTATATAAAATTGAATCTATGTGATTATTGTTTACACCCTCTCTTCTGCGAACTGTAATAATTTGTTGACTATACCATTCTCTGCCATTTTGCGTTCATGTATCAACCGTGCAATCATACCTCTTCCAAATCATGTTTAAGTAGCAACTGTACACTCAATCTTTGCCAATTCGCGTCTATGTATCCACTGTGCAGTCATACATCTGCCAAATCACGTTATGTATCAACTGTATAGTCATTCCTCTGCCATTCACATTATATATCAGCTATTCAATCAATCCTCTACCCAATCACGTTTATTAACAGATGTATAATAAGTCCTCTGCAAATCGAATTTGTGTAGTGGTCGTATTATTATTACCTCCACTTTTATAAATGCGATTTGATATAATACTTACCTCCGTGAATGCACTATGGTGACACTTGCCTCCATGTTTTCTTGGGGCCACGGATCTTTGCAATTTTTTTTTCCTTAATTACTAGTTGGCAACAATCTGATAGCTGCACTTTGACTGTGTTAGGGCCGCAATCATGATTTTTTGTGGGTGGCATGTGACTGTGTGATAGTCGCACCCTAGGTGAATGAGATTTGTTGCACAATTGACCCTTAGTTTCAACGGTTAGAATGGATTGTTTGTTGGAAGCGATATAACGAAATGATGACATCTTTTGAATGATACTGACATCAATTTTTCTTCTTTCTTAAACTATAGCCTGGTCATATAATCATTGTGCTTCTTAATTTATGTATAGGCACAACCACATGTAATTTTGACAACAGTCTCCACTGTTGACACCCTTGTGTAATTCCGATGTATTTGGAAACGTTTGTGCATTTTCCCCCCCAACTCTACAGTCTTGGTAATTCACCATTACTTACCTGCAACTTCTCACCTATAATTAGATAGCATGAATGGGATTCTGCGGTGTTTCACTCTTAACTATGAATTTTTACTATGACTCATCGTAATTCTCGTTTATTACTTAAGGAAGTAAAACTCTTTAGTGCATATGGCAGTGAACCCAATTTTAGAGTTATGGTCTTAGTTTCTCATTGAGTGATTATGGCCTTAGAGAAATTACCCTTCTTAGTAGACCCCTTGGTAGTGAGTAATTAAATGGGTTAATAATGATTCACTATTGCAATTTTCCTTAATGTAGATAAATTTGTTAATTATTATATTGATGGTTATGTTAATGTCATGTTAATTTCCCTACTTGCTATATTAATTGTCAATGTTTTGTAATTTGATTAAAAGAACACTTCCAAAGCAATATTGTAATAGTAGTGAGTAATTTAAAGAGTTAATAATGATTCACTATTGCATTTTGCCTGAATGTAGATAACTTTGTTAATTGCGACATTGATGGTTATGTTTGTAAAGATCCTCCTCGTTACGACGAAAAACCTCTTATAACAAGTGCATTTTTTTTTTTTGTGTGTGTGTGTACAAGGGTAACAAGACATTATACTCTGCACTGCCACATGACGACAAATCATGACGCATGCAACTGTGATATCAACCTCAAGATCTAAGACGCACATCAACATCTGCCAGCAATGAACAACAATCAATCGACAAAATAATAAGACTGAATACCCATCTGTCCTACCCTACAATGGTTATGACCTCCAAGACACATAAGCAATGCTTAAGCCCAGGTTCCCATCAATTTTAACCATTTAAGGTCTCAGGGCTGGCGACTGTTCTGAGGAACATGGAGGTGTCTACAACCTGCCTGACACAATCTAGACCAAATAAATATGCTAATACAATAACATCAACGATGATCAGTGTGTGATAGTGTTCCTTGAATCAGTCATACATCACACAACCCAGGGTATAAGAGAATTTGATTACTAATCCATCAGTAAGTTCAAAAAATTACCCGTTGAGTGGTGGATGAAGTAACTACCCCAAGACCGTCCATATAGTCATGGTGCAAATAAAATAATCTCCTATGAATCATCCATCTGATACACAATATTTAAATATAATTTAGCAAGAGAATAACACATGAAGAATAAAAAGAAACACAAGAGCATACTACAACCTTTGAATTGATATAATATATTCTAATCATGATTAGTAACTTGTTAATGATCAGGTTCATTCCAGTCTAGCATCACGAAATAAGTACAACTTCTATGCAACTCACTAAGTATCATAAGGAAATGAATTACATCACTTAAGTGACAAATTAAGAGTTCGACACCATTTAACATATCCATTTCTTTCAAGGTAATTATAAAATATCAACTTAATGAACGATTAAAGGAAGTAAAAACTGCTTATACATCAATTAAAATAATTAAATGATAAACACCTATTAACAATATATATAAGACTTCAATACTAAATTACATCACCTATTACAAGGTGCCATATGGTGATCCCAATCCTTTATGTAGTATATAAGATTTCAATGCCTCCTTACACGTCCATTTATAAGGTACAAGGATTTAATCATAAATATAAATAAGGAAAGATCCCAAGCTACCTTACAATCCATAGAAGAACCATAAGAAGATCAATCCAAATTAGGAGTGGATTAAGAAAATTTACATGCTATCTTACATCTGTATATAAAGATTTTGTTTTTAAAGAAGAAATGCATCCTTTTTAAGTAATGCAAACTAAGAACTCAAGTTGACTTATTGTTCCATTTAAAGAATTAAGAATTATGTGAGTTGGATCCATCTTGAAAGCCTAT
>CBVK0103725509.1:0-11840 GCA_900067695.1 Picea abies
ATTCCAATATCACAACAGGTTTCAATATCAATAATTCTAATATATCTTTATATATGAAATATCAATATAAATCAATAATAATAATAAAGTACATTATAAATAAAAAATAATAATAATAAAGTGTTTTTAAACATAGATTAACCACTTTTTCTTAAATGTGTTTTGATAATATAATATATCTATAAATTCAATCAAATAGATAAAAATATTGTTTGTTGAAAGAAATATATGAATTGGATGCATTTTATTTTATAATTTGATTTAAGCGCCCTCAAATTCAATAAGTGTCAAGAAAATTAATCTCCACCATAATTGAGTTTCCTTGCACTTATTTCATAGAGAAATCAATGCGTCTAAAATATTCAGAAAACAGTAGAGCATTATGAAACTTATAAAATCTGCAACAATAATCTTGTCATGTCCCTTCTTTTATTTCATTAGGTGAATTCAATAGAAAACCAAAAACAATACTAGTGGTGGAGAGGAAGCATATCAATATCTTTCATGTGAACATAAATTAAAATCAGAATGTCAATACCGACCCATAAAAAAGGAAATGCCACCCCTCAAACCAAACCAGACCAAACCATGCATGCCTGAATTTAGCATTAACTAATCTTATCACAGTCATTGTCATTACTAAAATAGAAAAGGGTGGAACATGCATAGCACTAAAGAGACATTATGATGATGTCAGGTAGGATAAAATGCACACAGTCAGAGCATGGAGATGTAGGAAATAAATAATTAAAAAAAGTTAAAGTGCCATAGTTGCAGGTTCGAATGGTTGTGTGTATCCTCCACAAAGTCGCAAAGATATACAACACCAAAACATAGACATTAGTGGTCGAAATTCGTGTGGTTATCCTCCCCAATCATAGAGTATACAAACACAAAAATGAAGAGAAATGTGTTGAAAACCATGTGGGTATCCTCCAGCAAATTATAACACAAACTCAGAGACTTGTGGTTGAAATTCGTGGGTATCGTCCAACGAATTATAACACAAAAACACAGAGTTGTGGTCAAAAATCATGGGTATCCTCCAACAAATTATAACACAAAAATGCAGAGTTGTGGTTAAAATTTATGGGGGTATCCTTCCCCAAATCCCAGAGAAACACAAGCACAATGCCCAGATATGTAACACCAAAAATGCGGAGTTTGGGTGGTCAAAAAATGCATGGTTAACCTTCCCCAGTTTGCAGAGAAACACAAACACAATTGCAGGGATATTTAACACCAAATCGCATAGATTATGTGGTCAATATTCGTGTGGGTATCTTCCCCCAAATCGTTGGGAAACACAACACAAATACAAAGATATGTAACACCAAAAACGCAGAGTTTGGGTGGTCGCAAAATGTGTGGGTAACCTTCCCTAGTTCATAGATAAACACAAACACAAATGCAGGTATTTGTAACACCAAATCGCAGAGATTATGTGGTCAAGATTCCCGTCGGTATCTTCCCCCAAATTGTTGGGAAACACAACACAAATACAGAGATATGTAACACCAATATCACAGAGATTATGTGGTCAAAAATCTCGTGGGTAACCACCATAAATCCGTAGAGAAATACAAACCAAAAAGGGTGCAAAGATGGGTGTTGAATCGAGTGGGATTCCTCCATGGAAATGCATGGAAATGCAAACATGAAAATGTAGACCAAACAAACGTGATGCCAACTGTAGATCGCACAAAACCAAGGATGGTCGGCAACGTCGAGTCATAAAATCTCTTTTATCAATTACCGACATGCAACAACAGAGTAAGAAGAATTATTTTTATAACCATAATCACAATTACAATCGTCGAAGAACAGAAAGGAAAACCAATCAATCCGACGAGAACCCATGTAGAGTTAAGCCAAATAGTTTTCATCTCACAAGCCAAGATAAAAATGGTGATAAAAATAAGAAAGGGCCAAGGTCATAATACCTTCTATCATGCAAAATGAAAAACATATTGTTTTCTGATCGCCTCCTCTGGGTGACGTCCATGTGCTCCATGCAAATCCTGCTCGCTGACGGTCGAGACTACATCGGTACCTCCTAGATAACGCTAGGGGTACTCTTCTTCCCCCTTAGCCCCCCGAGCCGCAAAGGGGCCACACAATATCCAGATGGTACGTCTAGCTCCCAGCTCACCTCGCAAGGTCGAGCTACCACTCCTATCCAAGATGGGAAATCCTAACTCCCCACAAGTAATCAGTCAAGTCACAATTCCGACAGCGTAACGTTATGATAACAGTCGATCCCCTACCTCCTCCTCCTTCCTCTCTTTTATAGAGTTTTAGAACTTCGCAACTTTACCTAAATCTCATTTAATTTAAGTTTTAAATAAAAATCTTCTAATAATTCTCCTTCGTACAAGTGTCGTCCATCCCCCACTTTCCTCCAATAATTATTTTCTTTAAATTAATAAAAGTCTCATTTCCCTCTCCCACCTAGAGTTACTCCTAAATTTACTCCTAGGTGTCCCTAGATTCCCTCACAGGTTTAAATACTTTCCCTAAAATGAAAATGCTAAGTCAGTTCAAAATTGGAAGGTTCTTGAATGCATATTCTTTACTAAGTTGACCTCTTGTTTTTGTTTACCATAAGTTCCCTCTTTCCTTTTTTATGTCACCTACATTCCCTAGTTTCCTAATTTTTATTATTCCCTTCTTTCCCCTTTTTATTAGAGCCAAAATGGCAGTTGTGCAAATTAACCCCTTTTTCCTTTTTATTAATAATTTAATATCTTTTACACTTTCACAAGTTAAATAATTAAATTCTTCTTTATATTTTATATCCACAACTTTTAATTAAATTATTACTTTCTTCATGTTACCCCAAAAAATTACGAAGACCAAAATTATTACCTAAATGGTTTTTATTTTAAATTTTACCATTTTAAATTTTTAGAGATGTTTTCTCAAGGATAGACAAAAATTTACCCCTAGCAAAGTTTCAGACTTAGGAATTAAATTCTGCACTGGGCGACATTTAATTAGGGGAGTTGTTTTAAAATTTCTTAATGTGCTAAATGTCTTAGGGCCATCTAGGTTCAACCCTCTATGATCATCAACGCGATGTGCCATTTAGGATGCACTAGGTGCTCCAAGGGTGCCACTCGCCTCATATGTTCCTTTGCGCGACATGCCCTTCAAGATGCACCACATGCTCCAAAGGTGCCACTCGCCTCTTTGTTTCTTTTGCTCGACGTGCCCTTTATGATGCACCACGTGCTCCAAGCGTGCTACTCACCTCTTGATTAATTGGTAGACATCAATAACCCCTGGAGTCAACACTCCACCAGGTGAACTTGTGGGAGACTAAGGGCTTCTAAGGAATAAGGCCCCTGCCTTATTGTGTTCCCCTTAAAATCATCGCAAGCGATTGTCATAATCACCCTCATGGCATCGTGGGTCCTCTCGAACTGGGTAATCGTTAACCTACAGTTCCAGCCATGGCTAGAGTTCTAGTAGGCTGTGGCAGGGTTGTTGTCCACACCTCTACCTCAAACTCTCTGGTAGTCATGTGTGGCCCCTTTACTCCATATGTGAGTCTGGTTGGCAAGATATCATCAGCCCGCATCATCAACAAATCGTGTTAGAACATATCCACATCATATCATCAAATCAAATGTACTAATATCACAATAAATCAATCAAACCCCATGCCCTGACTCGATCTGGAGTCCAAGGGGTTCCATCGATGCCTTTGCATCCTCAAGGTCCAAAACCTTTCACACTCAGTAAAACTGAGTCAATAACACCTATCTATGTCAATGCAGTAAAACATCATGTCATCTATCATAATGCATCATAATCAAGGACAAATGTTTTAATATCATAATAGCCCGGATCACTTGACAACAAGTGTCCTCAAAGAATAAGTTTTCTCAATATGTTAGAGTGGGATGTTACATACACCCCCTCTTGGTCTAAACTTTGTCCTGAAGTTTCATAGTATAAATGCCACAATAAGTGTATCACAGTATCATATGTCTATCTATTAAACAAAAATGGACACTATTGGTGCATATCATATGCGTCCTCCCAGGTCACCAAGTGCGGACTATAATTGTCCCACTAGACCTTGACCTGGTCTATCGCTCGACGTCATATTGTCGAACGTGATGATCAAAGATGCGGACTGGCTCAGCTGTGAGAACTCCCTTGGATGATACCTAGAAGGAACTCATGTCAATCACATGTGTAGGATTACTAATATAATGTCTCAAAATAGATACATGAAAAACATCATGCATACGCCTCAAAGAATCAGGCAAGGCTAGTCGATAGGCCACGGGCCCCTCTCTCTCCACAATATAGAAAGGTCCCATGAACCTAGGAGAGAGTTTAGCTCCCTTTCCAAAATTGATCTAACTCTTATGTGATTTAACCTACAAGAAGACTCGATCGCTGACCTCTTAACTACGGTCGACTCGGTGAGCATCAACATAACTCTTCTGTCGATCCTGGGCTTCTTTAATTGTTTGTCTTATGGTTTGCATTTTCTCTTCCATTTCTTGGATTGCTTCTAGTCCCACCAAGACCCTATCCTCAAGATGATCCTAGCTCAAGAGCATCTGACACGGTCGCCCGTAAAGAAACTCGAAAGGCGCCATCTTAATGGTGCTCTAGTAATTGTTGTAAGCGAACTCCACTAGTGGCAAGAATTCCTCTCAATGCTTTTGTTGGTCCATCACGTACATGCACAACATGTCTTCCAAGGTTTGGTATGTTCATTCAGTCTATCCATCAGTCCCTGGGTGATACACAATGCTAAAGTTAAGTTGGGTTCCCAAGGCCTCTTGGAAAATCATCCAAAATATTCCAGTAAACACCGATCCTCGATCAGATATAATCCTCTTAGGCATGCCATGCAGGCTCACAATCTCACTAGTAAAAATTATAGCTATGTCAGGTGCCTCATACGTCGTGCTCACAGGAATAAAGTGAGCAGTCTTCATCAGAGTGTCTACTACTACAAAAATCGAGTCATGTCTCCTTGCCATCAGTGGTAATACAACAATAAAATCCATCGAAATAACTTCCCATTTCGATTCTAGAATGGCATGTGGTTGTAGTAATCCTGCTGGGTGTCTATTTTCATCCTTTACCTGCTGACACTCTAGACATCTAGCCACATAGTTGACTATGTTTGCCTTCATTCCCTTCCAAAAGAATAAGGGCTTAAGGTCTTCCCTCCTCTTCATGACTCCCAGGTGAGCCATGCAAACTGCTCTATGAGCCTCGCTCAGGATCAACATTCTCAACTCGTCGTTTGGCGGTACGTAAATCCGACTTTTAAACCTCAATAAACCATTGCTATCAAATGAAAATCCCTCATATCATGGTACCATCATTGTTCTTTGTTTGATAAAACCCTCTACCTCTTTGTACCAGTCATCGTCACGCTGTAAAGTGAGAATCTTCTCACGTAGATTTGTCTGAAGAGGAAACACTGAAAAGATGCATGGTATCCGACTCTAAGCATATGCCACTCAGTTCACTGTTCCCTTTATGTAAGTAATCTCAAAGTCGTACTTGCTAAGCAGTTCTGACCAACGTCGTTTTCGTGCGTTCAAGTTGCTTTGTGTTGAAAAGTGTTGTGGTCCACAATGATCAGTCTTTAGTTCAAATTTTCATCCAACAAGGTAGCGTCTCCAAACCTTCAAGGTATATACAATGGCTAATAACTCCAAATCGTGTGTCACGTAGTTCTCCTCATGCCTTCTCAGTTTCCTCGAAATGTAAGCAATAACTCATCCATCTTGCATCAAGACTCCGCCTAAGCCTTCCTTGGATGCGTCTGTGCATACCAAGAAGTCCGCGTCCATGTCAGGGATATTTAGTATCAACGTTTTCATTAACAACTCCTTGAGCCTCCGAAATGCTTTCGCGCATTTCTCGATCCAAACAAACTTCCTTTTTTTCTCCTGCAATTCTGTGATCGGATTTGCTATTTTTGAAAATCCCTTGACAAACCGTCGATAGTATCCTGCTAAACCCATAAAGCTATGCACTTTTGTGACATTCGTCAGTGTAGGCCATTAAATAATAGCCTCGACCTTGGCTAGATCCATAGTGATACCTTCGTCGGAGATGACATGCCCTAAGTAGTGAATCCTCAATTGATAAAAAGAGCATTTGGACAATTTACCATACAATTTGTGCTCTCGCAGATACTGTAGTACCAAGCAAAAGTGATCGTCATGCTCCTCCGTCGTATGAGAGTAAATCAAAATATTGTCAATGAATGCTTAGACAAACTTGTTCAAGTACTCTTGGAACACCACATTCATCAAACTCATAAATACTCCTGGGGCGTTTGTCAGTCCAAATGGTAAAACATTAAACTCGTAATGTACAAACCTGATCTTAAAGGTAGTCTTAGGGACGTCATCCTCCTTGATCCACAACTGGTGATACCCTAATTACAAATCGATCTTCGATAACACCATCACACCCTTCATTTGATCGAACAGATCATCAATTATCGACAAGGGATATTGATTCTTGATCATAGCCTTGTTCAGTTGATGTTAGTCAATGCAAAGCCTCCACGATCCATCCTTCTTTCGTATGAAAATAATAGGTGCACCCCACGGTGACACACTAGGACGTATCAGTCCCAGGTCCAACAACTCCTTCAGTTGAATTTTCAGCTCTTGTAACTCCACTATTGACATCCAATAAGGTGTTCTTGCTATCAGTTCAGTCCTCGGTTTCAGGTCTATGGTAAACTCCAATTCCCTTTTCGACGACATCCCAAGTAACTCCTCTGGAAATACGTCAGCAAAATCCTTCACCACTGGAAGGTGTTCTAGACCCTCCACTACTCCCTTCTCATTTGGCGTAAGGATCGCATAAAGCTCGCACCCCTTGCGCATACTCTTCCATAACTGTAAGGAAGAGATGAACCTCAGCGAAAATCCCTAGTTCCATATTACAATCACATGTCTCTGACCATCATAATTGAACAAGCTCAATCGTTTTGTCTTATAGTCGAGTATTGCCTCATGCGATTCCAACCAATCCATACCAATCACGACATCATAAGATCCTAGGATCATGACGTATAGGTTGGCCCTTGAGAAAAACTCTCCTAGGTTAAGGATACAGTCCATAACCTTTCCTCCAACCTTTTGTTTGGCTCCCGAAGCCATCTCCACAAAGCTAAACTCATCCTGTTCGACTACCTTTACCTTAATCCTTTTTAGCATTGCACCTGAAATGAAACTCTTGGTAGCACCGGGATCTATCAATATACTAAGGGTCTGTTCAGCGACAATACCTATCATCTCGAGCACTGTCGAATGATGCTCTACCTGACAATTATTCACCATTGCATGAATCCGATGGGCCTTGTTGATCCGGATGCTCTGGTCCTCTCCACAGGACAGTCACGCTGGTAGTGTGGCTCCCCACACATTCAAAACCCCTTCTTTGCCCCAGTAGTCCTGGTACCCGAAGTAGAAGATCATGGCCCATTGGCCTGGAACCTTGGTCTGTTCTTCTGAATAGGCCTAAACTATTGCTACTATGGGAAATGTTGTTGCTGATGCAGTGGTCCCCAATAAGGTGTCCGTTGCTGAGGCAACGGTTGTTAGGCTGTAGTGAAAGTGGATCCCCTCTGGAAGACATGATATCGTGGCATATGTCTCGCTGGTGTCTGGTGTTGCTGTGTTCCAGATGAAACCTACCATGTTGGTCTCACTCGAGTCATGTTTTGATCCCCACTGATAAGCTCCTCCTCTGCTATGAGGGATTTATGGATGACATCGTGTGAGGTTTGAGGCATCAAAATCCTAACCTTTGCACGCAGGTTACTGTTAAGGCCAAATACAAACCTATTGACCTTAAGTTTCTCGGTGTTAAGGTGTGGAGCATACCAGAGTAACTCCATAAAAGGGGCCTCGTACTCGGTCATCGTACGACCTCCCTGTCGTAAGGCGTTGAACTCATTAAGATGATGCTCAATGAATTCCTCTGAAAGGTACCTCTCTTGGAACCGTTCCTCAAACAGTTCCCATGACACGTCTTCAACGGCCATGTTCAGCTGTGGTAGGAGCATCTTCCACCATAGAAGAGTTCTCCCCTTCAGTTGAAAGACCACCATGTAGACCATCATGTTGGAGGTATAATTGTGAAGTGCGAAGCACATCACCATGTTCTCCAACCATGCCTCGGTGGCTGCACCATTCGGGGCACCAAAGAACTCGAGAAATTTGACCTTCTCAAGTTCACGGTGAATGCTACCAGTAACAGTCGGTGAACGCGGCGGAACCTCAGTGGGTGTCGGTGCCCTGGCCTCATCTCTGTCCAAACGGTTGATCAGTGCCTCAGACATGCACTGAAAAGATCTCATAATCCCGACTACATCACCAACTTCTATTTTCTCCTGTCCAAGGACCTAGTCATCTCCCTAGGGGTTAGACCCCTCAGGTGTGGATGTTATTGGAGGCATTACGCCTCCTCCGCTAGCACCCCATCGTCTGCCTCCATGGTGTCCTCTAACGATGATTACCTGCATGCACAAAATCAACTCGATTAGCAACAGTATAATCAAATCATGTCAACAAAATCCGTAGCGATCCCAAGTCGCGGGTCAAACCCACTCTGATACCATATGTAAATATGCTCCTTGTTACACCGACAAACCTCTTATAACAAGTGAACTTTTTTTTGTGTGTGTGCATGTGTACACAGGTAACAAGACATTATATTTAGCACTGCCACATGATGATGAATCATGACACATGCAACAACGATATCAACCTAAAGATCTAAGACGCACATCAACATCTGCCAGTAATGAACAACAATCAACTGACAAAATAATAAGACTGACTACCCATCTGTCCTACCCTGCAATGGTTAGGACCTCCAAGACACATAAGCAACGCTCAAGCCCAGGTTCCCATCGATTTTAACCATTTAAGGTCTCAGGGCTGGAAACTGTTCTAAGGAACGTGGAGATGTCTACAACCCGCACAACACAATCTAAGCCAACTAAATATGCTAAGACAATAACATCAATGATGATCAGTGCGTGATAGTGTTCCTTGAATCAGTCGTACATCACACAACCCAGGGTAAAAGAGAATTTGATTACTAATCCATCAGTAAGTTCAACAAATTACCCTTTGAGTGGAGGATGAAGTAACTAGACCAAGGTCGTCCATACAGTCATGGTGCAAATAAAATAATCTCCTATGAATCATCCATTCGATACACAATGTTTAAATATAATTTAGCAAGAGAATAATACATGAAGAATAACAAGAAACACAAGAGCATACTACAACCTTTGAATTGATATAATCTGTTCTAATCATGATTAGTAACTTGTTAATGATTGATTCATTCTGGTCTAGCATCACTTATCAAATGGTTCAACTCATGAAATAAGTACAACTCCTATGCAACTCACTAAGTATCATAAGGAAATGAATTACATCACTTAAGTGACAAATTAAGAATTCAACACAATTTAACATATCCATTTCTCTCAAGTTAATTATAAAAGATCAACTTAATGAACGATTAAAGGAAGTAAAAGTTGATTATACATCAATTAAAATAATTAAACGATCAACACCTATTAACAATATATATAAGACTTCAATACTAAATTACATCACCTATTACAAGGTGCCATAAGGTGATCCCAATCATTTAAGTAGTATATAAGATTTCAATGCCTCCTTACATGTCCATTTATAAGGTACAAGGATTTAATCATAAAGAGAAATAAGGAAAGATCCCAAGCTACCTTACAATCCATAAAAGAACCATAAGAAGATCAATCCAAATTAGGAGTGGATTAAGAAAATTTACATGCTTTCTTACATCTGTATATAAGGATTTTGTTTTTAAAGAAGAAATGCATCCTTTTTAAGTAATGCAAACTAAGAACTCAAGTTGACTTATTATTTCATTTAAAGAATTAAGAATTATGTGAGTTGGATCCATCTTGAAAGCCTATTTACATTCCAATATCACAACAGGTTTCAATATGAATAATTCTAATATATCTTTATATATGAAATATCAATATAAATCAATAATAATAATAAAGTACATTATAAATAAAAAATAATAATAATAAATTAATTTTAAACATAGATTAACCACTTTTGCTTAAATGTGTTTTGATAATATAATATATCTATAAATTCAATCAAATAAATAAAAACATTGTTTGTTGAAACAAATATATGAATTGGATGCATTTTATTTTATAATTTGATTTAAGCGCCCTCAAACTCAATAAGTGTCAAGTATATTAATCTCCACCACAATTGAGTTCCCTTGCACTTATTTCATAGAGAAATCAATTTGTCTAAAATATTCAGAAAACAGTAGACCATTATGAAACTTATAAAATTTTCAACAATAATCTTGTCGTGTACCTTTTTTTTTTTTTAAGGTGACTTCAATAGAAAACCAAAAACAATACTAGTGGCGAAGAGCAAGCATATCAATATCTTTCATGTGAACCTAAATTAAAATTATAATGTAAATAACAACCCATAAAAAAGGAAATGCCACTCCTCAGAACAAAATAGACCAAACCATGCATGCTTGAATTTAACATTAACTAATCTGATCACAGTCGTTGTCATTACTAAAACAGAAAAGGGTGGAACATGCACAACACTAAAGAGACATTATGACGCTGTCATGTAGGGTAAAACACACACAGTCAGAGCACGGAGATGTAGGAAATAAATAATTTAAAGAAAAGGTAAAGTGCTAGAGTTGTGGGTTCGAATGGCTGTGTATCCTCCACAAAGTCACAGAGATATACAACACCAAAACAAAGACATTAGTGGTCAAATTCACGTGGGTATCCTCCCTAATCGCAGAGAATACAAACAAAAAAATGCAGAGAAAGGTGTTGAAAACCGTGTGGGCATCCTCCAACAAATTATAACACAAAAACACAGAGTTGTGGTGAAAATTTGTGGGTATCCTCTAGCGAATTATAACACAAAAACACAGAGTTGTGGTCAAAATTCGTGGGGTTATCCTTCCCCAAATCATAGAGAAACACAAACACAATGACGAGATATGTAACACCAAAAACACGGAGTTTGGGTGGTCGAAAAATGCGTGGGTAACCTTCCCCAGTTCACAAAGAAACACAAACAGAATTGCAGGGATATGTTACACCAAATCGCAGAGATTATGTGGTCAAGATTCACGTGGGTATCTTCCCCCAAATCCATGGGAAACACAACACAAATACAAATATATGTAACACCAAAAACATGGAGTTTGGGTGGTCAAAAAATGCATGGGTAACCTTCCCCAGTTCACAGAGAAACACAAACACAAATGCAGGGATATGTAACACCAAATCGAAGAGATTATGTAGTCAATATTTGCATGGCTATCTTCCCCCAAATCGCTGGGAAACAAAACACAAATACAGAGATATGTAACACCAAAATCGCAGAGATTATGTGGTCTAAAATCACATTGGTAACCTCCAAAAATCCGCAGAGAAATACAAACCCAGAAGGGTGCAGAAATGGGTGTTGAATCGAGTGGGATTCCTCCATGGAAATGTAGATCACACAGAACAAAGATGGTCGGCAATGACAAGTCATAAAATCTCTTTTATCAATTACCGACATGCAATAGTAGAGTAAGAAGAAGTATTTTTATAACCGTAATTTCACAATTACAATCGCCAAAGAATAGAAAGGAAAACCAATCAATCCGATGTGAACCCATGCAGAGTTAAGCCAAGTAGTTTTCATCTCACAAGCCAAGATAAAAATTTTGATAACAATAAGAGAGGGCCAAGGTCATAATACCTTCTATCATGCAAA
>CBVK0103725511.1:0-18776 GCA_900067695.1 Picea abies
TCACACTCGTTAAAATGGTTTTGAATTGACGTCTAATCGGTGCTAGTTTACCCCTTTTTCGAACCAACTAGACTATTGTCAAAAAAGGTACCCCAATGGAGTTTCCTTTTATGATTTTTCAGACTCTCTAAATATGAAAAACCACCGAGCTTACCTTCTTTGGGCTCGTTAAACTTACATCAAAGGACGTTACCATTGTGTGTTCTATCAACCGCATTTTCATCCTTTACCCATCAGTCTAGTAACAGTTTGCCTTTGCGTCTCAACACCTTTGGCCACTGGAGGAATTTTCCCGAGTATCATTTCATTAGAACATCAGTCTTGCCCTTGAGCCTTGAGCTTGTATGTTTGTTGTACTCGTTCCTCCATTGTAACGTAATACTCCTTTATTATTTTTCACAAATCATCAAAAAGAACAAAAAATTCAAATATACCCCAAAAAGAGGATGGGAAAAGTATTTTCTTTATTGACAACATCATGAGTCGCCCTTGGATAAAGCACATCTGTCCGTTTAATTCATTAGACTATATGATGTAGTACGAACTTATGAAGCTTTTCTCATTATATAGAGTTGTGTCCTCCACCGTTTGGTTACTCTTCCAAACATATGGAGAGTTTGCGTTGCCTCCTGCTTCGCAGACTTATGATTAACATATATGATGCCCGAGTCTTATCACTTGTTGTGCTATTGTCCAAGGGAAGTTTGTCACTAAGACTGAGTCGGCCCCTCTACAATATGTCTCTTGTCCGCATACCCAACCATCCTGAACGTCCAATCAAGTCTTTGTTCGAAATCACTGAAGCCTTCAGTCCGATCATCAAGATTATCAAGTCCATAACTGACGAGTCGTTGAAGACCTCTGGGTAGTGCAGTCGTACACTCATCTTATACTCCTACCTGAGTTTTAGAAGATTTTGAGGTTATTGCTCGAGCTCTGAAGTACAACCATCAGGCCGAATCAATTCCTGGGAGATGGATACTTTATATGTATATCTTTCTGATTTCGAGATGTAGCTCCGCTGCATATTGTTTGTGGCTACTCTTCATAGTTGTTGGACATGGATATATAGTGTATTTGATTGGTAGTCATGGTTCTATTTTATCCCGAGAATGGGTATGCCCGCCTCGGTGAGACATTTGATATTTTTTGCAGACGGCACCTCCTGATTCCTGATTCCTGGGCTCACTCATTCAGCATATCAGTACAGATTGGTAAAGAATTGGTAATGTATTTCGGCCATCAGATACTCTTCTGACCTCATACATTAGGGGGCATCTGTTATAACCCTAAATTGCACCACACATGCTTACCTGGCATCAGGCCAACTCATATCCCTTCCTTGCCAAAGCCATGCTGAATAAACTCTTAAAAATACTCTTAAATCAAGTAAAACGCGCCCTAAACTACTACTGCACGTGTTGGAACGCTGACAGGCCTACTACTGCATGCGTTGGGATGCTGGCTGGCCTACTACAACCCGCATTTACCTAACAAAGCACAGAAACAGGAAAGTTTCCGATGGGACAAAAAGCTATGGGTCAGTTAACTGAAACTCCCAGCCATGCATGGTCGAGAGTTCGTCCAAAACCCTAGCTCCTTCTATCCTATAAAAGAAGGGGTAGGGGCACTATTTGAAAGGGGGAAAAAGATAGCAAAGAAACTCTGCCCAATTGCCAAATCTATTTGTCCCAACCCTTTAGCCTTTCCTCAAGCTTAAGGAGAATTAAAGCAAAGCAGTTGGAGGACATAGAAGAGGAGGAGCCTAGGATCAGGATCAGGGAACAGTGGCCGATCTCTATCATTATTGTAAGTTGATTCATCTTGAGATTAATAAAAGAATACTTTTCCCGTCCCAATGCATGAGTTATATATGATTTCTTTGATTTATGCTTAATCTCTAACCCTCAAGTAGAAAAATAGCATGCATGCGTAGTGTTTTGTCTCGATTGCAGGATTGTCTTTAGAAGGAGCAGCGCAAGAAAACAGACAAAGCGCAATGGAGGATCTACACCAAACATCAGTAAAACAGTTAGTAGGTATTTTCCATGCTTGTATGTGAAAAAGGGGTTTGAGTTTTGGGGTGATAGGTTAAAAGGGATTTCTTTCAGGTCATGATCTGCATGCAAGCCTAACCCTAGCTTGCTAGTCCGTAGGGTATTATTTCCCAACAACACTCAACATCAGGGATGCTCCATCCTCTTCTCCTTTTGCTTCAACATCTCTTCGTCGTGCTTCTGAAATGTGAGCTTATCCTCCTTCCTTCTTCTTCTTGGGACATTCCCAAGACATGTTCCCTATCTTTCCATAGTTATAGCACCTTACTCCTCCTCATCCTCTTCCTCTAGAAGAGTTTCTTCCACCACTCTGTCTCCCTTGTGAACTTCCTCCTCATTCTGAGTGATTGTGTGGTTTCTCAGCCTCGTCCTTAGACTGATGTGCTCTGTCACGGTTAAATCCCTTTCTTTTTCTTTGGACCGAGCCTTTACCTCTTCCTTGTTGGTTTTGTTTTTTGTCCAGCTTCTCCTATGCCTTCAACGCAAACTGATAAGCATCTTCCACAGTTCTCACTTAGATCATGCTAAGCTCATCCTGGGTTTCATATCTCAAGACATTTATATATCTGGTGACTCTTTCTTTATCTCTCTCCCTTTGTCCAGTTCTAATGTTCAACTGGTAGAACTCCTCGGTGTACTCCTTGACTGTCATCCCTTTCTATTTGAGGTTCTGTAGATTCCTGAACAGATTGATCTGGTAATCTTTGGGTATTAACTTAGCCATCAATTTGGCTACCATCCTGTCCCAAATCTTTATCCTCTGTTTTCCTTTACTTCTCCTCTCAGCCCGCGGTTCGTCCCACCACAGTGTTGCATGCCCTTTTAGCCTGGTGGCTTCCTACTTCACCTTCTTCTCCTCATCGACATATTCATAGTCGAAGTGTTTTTCCATGGACCTTATCCAGTCCAACAATTCTTTAGCATCTAGATTTTCCTCATATATGGGGACCTCTATCTTAGCTCTGCCTCCCAATCTGCTAGCTTCTTCAAGTGGATGGAGCATCCTTGATGTTGAAGCATCCTCTCCTACAACTTATTCAACCTAAACCTCTTCACTTTCTGCATCATTGACATCCCCAATGTCAGGTGCTCTTCTCTGTGTTGATTCCATTGTTTCCAATCCGACGTAAAGCTCTCACATCTCCCTCTCTACAACACAGTTGGCTAAAGGCGACTCTCGTCTTCTTGGCAACATTATGTTGACTATCTGTCACACACAGAGTACATCTCTGAGTTCTTTGTCTCCTTCTTTTCCTCTTTCGCCTGAAGTCTACAAACAAAAAACTTAGGCTCTGATACCACCTGATGCAGAACCCCTATCCCTCTTAAGGGTTGCGTGACCTCCCGGTCAGGATCTTCTGGTTTCAGAGAAGAAATGGCTCTTCTGGTTCGAAACTGGAACCCTTCGAATGAACACACAGGTTCCCCCAACAAATGCTCAGTTGAATTTTCCAAGCGCCAAGTGTGAGCTCCCACAGTACATGACCAAGAGCCATGACTGCACCCTTATCCTTCCTGCGTTTTTCTATTTCGCAATTCAGGATTTGGGAGACAAGGACCTCTGTCCTTCCAACTAGTGATACCTGAGATTGCAATGTGAGCCAATGGTCCATATCTGCTTGTGATTGACGGTTCAGGTTGAATCGCACTCTCACGAATCGGGGTTTTGAAGTGCAAATAACTTTGCCTCCCAGCTCATGAAATCTGAGTTCATGAAATGGACCGATCTCGTGACTTGGGGTTTTGAAGCGCAAAGAACTCTATCTCCCAGCTCATGATACCCGAGTTCGCAAAATGGATCAACTTCGCAATCTCGTGACTTGGGGTTTTGAAGCACAAAGAACTTCACCTCCTAGCTCGCGATACCCGAGTTCGCGAAATGGACCAACGGTCCAGATCTATCTGAGATCGATGGTCACTATTCCTCCTGAGCTTTGGACGTCAAGAAGCCCTCGCTACTAACCTCCTTGCAGCTCCACCTTATCGAACGACTCGCGAGGCTTCGACGTTTCTCCTCGAGGACTCTCCACCGTCCATTCATATCTTCATGATATCTCCTACTGGATCTACACAGTGTTAAAGCCTGCGCTCCTACCTCAAATCGGACGGTCCGCGTGATTCTCCACTGCGATCCAACGTTCGATGGTGTTCTTCCTCCTAAGCTTTTACTCACTTCAGACTTAGAATATTTTCTAAGTTTTCAAAGATTCAGTCTTCTCTTCTTCCAGGGAATGAGTTCCTGGATCTCAATAACACTTTTTGAAGTGTTCCTCTTGAGCTTTGTCTGGTTCAGACTTCGATTTCCTGCGCACTCCTTGCATCTAAGGGATTTCAATAACTTAGATCCACGGTATTTCTCGCTGATAAATTCTTCCTGATTTCCTTATGTTCCCCTCTGGCTCGATGCACACCTTGCAGAGCTACCAATGGAGAGAAACAATTGAAACTGGAAAAACTCATAGGTCCATCCACTTGTTCATGAAAACAGAAATGACAGGAAAACACACACTGTCCACACACCATACATTTGGATCATTTTTCCTTTTTGTTATATTCACAAGTGCCCAATGGCTACAGAATACATTCAAAATTACAGTAACTCAAAACACTGAGATCTCTTTCTAACTCGCAGTTCTCTCTTACAACTAATTTCTCTCTGTATTGCCTTTCTTCCTAACTAGGTGTACAAACTTCTACATAACTCAAAAATGTTTCTAGGGTTTCCCCTGGCTACTTGCCTACTCTAAAATTCATCCTACGCTATCTTAATTCAGTCACATTCCAAAGCCAAAATGGAAACTTCTACCCTGTTTACAATTTCAAAACTTGCCTCAAGGGGTAAAATTCAGCACTGGTTCAAGCGTGCTTCCAAAGGTGAATTCTGGCGCTGATTGAAGGTGGATTTTGAAATCGGCTGCAACTGTCAACGTTGAATTTCTTGGAAGAACTCTCACATGTTGAGTGGTCTTGCCTCTGTGGACTCTCCAATGATGCTCCTGCATCACTATGGCTAAGAGGGTCCTTACATTGTTCGACCTTTCTACTGGAGCAAAGGTTCACCATAATCAATGCTTGGTTGTTGTGAGAATCCTTTGGCAACAAATCTTTCTTTATGTTTTTCAATCTTCCCCTTTTCATTTAGTTTAGTATTGTAAACCCACTTGACACCAATACTTGTCTTATGTTTGCGAAAATCAACAAGATCCCATGTTTTGTTCTTCTCAAATAGATTCAATCTCTTGTTTCATGGCTTGAGCCCAATGTGGATTTTTAGTTGCCTCTTTAAAAGATTTTGTTTGGCATGACATTAATGCAAAAATATTGTTATGATTAATATAATCCCACTGTTTATGGATTTCTCTCAAGCTTCGAGTTCACTAATTTGGGGCTTCAAAGGATGAATTTATACATGAAGAAGAGTTATCCTGAGAACTTTGAGGTTGTCCTTGTACTTGCAATATTGGAAGGACGGGTTGATGTGTTTTTCTTCCTTGATTTTTTGTGTTCAGGAAGTGGCAGCAATGGATTCTGACTGTCCATAGGGAAATTTTTAGACTCACTCCAGAAATGATTTTCAAGAAATTTGACATCTCTTTTGAGAATGAGTTTCTTTCAAATTAGATTGTATAGTCTGTAGGCTTTGGATGTCTCACTATAGCCAACAAAAATGTGTTTCTCACTTCGATCATGAAGTTTCTTCCTCAAATTGGAAGGTATGTGAGCGAATGCAATGCATCCGAAGGTCCTAAGATGAGAAACGTTCAGTTTTGTCCTACTCCATGCTTCTTGAGGGACCTTCATCTTGACACTAGTTGTTGGGGATCTATTCAGGAGATAAAATGAACATGCTACAACTTCAGCCCAAAATAAATTTGACAGACATTTCTCTTTAAGAAGGCTCCTTGTCATGTTTATTATAGTCTAGTTTTTCCTCTCAGCCACTCCATTTTGATGTGGAATATACTTGGTTGTGGTTTGCATGATTATGCCTTATGATTTGCAGAAATTTGCAAATTATTTTGAACAATATTCTCCTCCTCCATCTGACTTGAGTACCTTTACATATTTCCCACTCTATTTTTCATCTTCATCCTTGAACTCCTTGAACTTTACAAAGTTTTCATACTTGTGTATGAGGAAATAGATCCATATTTTCTTGCTAAAATCATCAATAAACATTAGAAAATAAAAGCTACCACCTATTGAATTTGTTTGCATTGGTCCACAGAGGTCAGTGTGAACTAGCTCTAAGTGTTATTTGGATTGAGTGGAGGACTGTGGAAATCTATTTCTCTTATGTTTTCCAAGAATGCAAGACTCACATGGGGGACTTTTCTCTTTGAAGATAGTGTAATAGGTGAATCCCCCTGCGGAAAAGTGGATTCCCTCTTGGTCTCTAAATTCCTAAGGCCAAGAAAAAAAAGTGCTTAACATGGACACTGACGTCCTTTTAGATCTAATGAAGCTAATGAATGAAAGAGAAGGAGAAAGATATGTACCTTATTAGCGACATTTTTCCTTGCAAAGTACAGGCTGAGCTTCGATCTTGAGCTCCCTGATAGGTCCTGTAAAAAAAAAAAAGGTACAAAAGACTTCCTATTCTAATGAGATTAGCTCAAACATAAATCCATCTACTGTAGACAAACTCATGTGGAACAAGAATAAGTTTGAAAGAAACAGACCAAGCATTGATTATTGATGAGAACAAGTAAAAGTACTTACAATAATTTGAATGAAGATGCAACAGCTTCTTCCAGTTCTCCTTGTCCAACCTCTTTTCTCAAATAATATCCATTGATTTCCTTGATGACATCTCCTTCATGATATCATAAGTTAGATGCTTTACAATCCTTTCCACCCCCTTTCACCATGAGAAGGACTCTTTATGTAGCCTTGGAGAGACCCAACCACTTGAGATGTATTTGGGATAAGTTGAGGATTCCTCTCCTTCAGTTGAGGATCTTCCCCAAGATCATTCCTTGACCATATATTTGAATCCAACTACCTTCAAGAATTGAGGGATTCTTCCCTGATTTGCCTCAACAAACTCAAAATTTGCTCAGAAAAGGTAGCGCTCCCCCAAAAGGGGCACCGTAGCATTATAACTCTCCCCTAAAAGGGTACATAGAGCGCCAATGCTCCCTGATAGTGCATAGGGGAGTGCTCCCCTCCAAAAATGATATTTGGGTGGGTTTCTCAGTGGAAAAAGATTTGTACTCTTTGTCAAACCATTTCTCTTCTTCAAAACTAGTCTTTTGAGGTGTTTTAAGTGTCCTTTTGATGTTGTTATGGGCACAACATAGACAGTATGGAAGTATGTTTTTGTGACACTTGCGACACTTGAAGACAAGATGTGACACTTACAACACTCGCAATGACAACACTTGCAACACTATCGAAGTGAGTAATTTTGAGATGTAATAGATTCCCCCCCAAAGTACGAAGTTAGAAGATGATGATGATTGAAGTACTTTGTAGACTTTTTTGAGCAAGGGCATGGACGCAGAGAGACCGAAAAAAGTTTCACACAACCATCAAACAAATATTATGACATGTTTCAAAACCCAAGGGAGGCATACGTATCCTTGAGTGATAAAGACCTTTTAGGTATGGCCGCCATAAAATACACTACAGATCCATAATTATATTGACAAAAGGTATAGCCATTGAAAATACAATGTGGAACTATACTCCTATAACCTGAACTGATTGTAGCCATGAAGAATACGTAGTGGATCTACAAGATGATAAGACATAGCCACAGACCAATACAAAGTGGATCTATGTAATAGTATATGTGTCAATATTCCAAAGAAAATCTGTCTCAAACTGGGAAAAGTATATATCAGAGTGATCACTCAACCCAGGGTCTTCTTACCGATCCCGATGCAATATGATTCTAACCATGTGAATAGATGTCTTGATGTCGAACATGGCAGAAACCACTTGATTACCGGTCAATGATGTAAACCGTTAACAAGCATGAGGGAAATCACCATTGATGTCAATGATTCCCAAGATACTCCAGTACATTCCAACAAATGTGAATGTATGAGTTGAATTCGAACATCCATGGAATCATCCGATCAAAGGTCAATGATGTAAACCCACTTCCGGACGCGAGGAGGCCTGCCATTGAGGCATGTAGGTCGCAAGGTACTAACTGGTTTGTAAGTCTAGCTCCTGGATAATGTGCTAAGGTCGACAGGAAAAAACTCATTGAGGGAGGGCCTTGATGTATTCCCCATCAATCACACAAAAAGGTCACAAAGATGTAATTGGTAGATCAAATGAACATGGACTAACACGAGTATTGAAACAAGATGTTTGTGATGGCTGATTCTCGAGGCAGATACTTCCCTTGAACACTGAGGCATGACAGTAGAAACTTGAAAGGGACCAAAGCTTGATAATGAAATGGATACTGTGACTTACGTTGGGTGACCCAAAGGAGCAAGGAAACTCAAAGGATTGGTTCAGTGAAGAGGTTCAGCAGATTGAAATGTATGCAAAGATAAAATGTCGTGTTCAAGGGTGACTGTAAGGATTACTAGTAATTTTCCCAAGAACTACTTGGCTTGCTTCCTTCAATTTCCCCCCCATCCAGATAGACGAGTACCTCTTTTTAATTTAACAAGCTCGAGGAGAGTAACACATGCTCGATATAACTCACCTTCAGTAAGTTCCTCTTCCTTTGTTTAATGAACTGGAAGAAGTAAGGGTTTGGTCCCTTACGGGCCCTTCAATGTATGATTGTTTAATGATTCAAGAGAAGGTAAACTCGGTTTTTTTTCATATTTAGAGAGTCTAAAAAGAACTTAAACATGACTCCAATGTTGTCCTTTTTCATAATGTTAGTCTCGCAAGGCTGAAAAAGAGATAAATTATCACACAACAAGCGCTCTTTCAAACCTTTTAATGAGTGGGAAAGGAAGCAAGATCACTTGACAATATTTTCACGTTTAGAGAGTCTGAAAAGAGTTTAAAGAAGACTCTAGGGGGTTCCTTTTTCGTATAACCTTTACGAGTCTGAAAAAGTGATAAAAGTCTACTCGGTCACATTCTCATGTTTTTTCGAGCACGAGAAATAACAAAGACTAAGCTCGATATTCTTCCCCCATCTTGAAAGTTAGTGGATTAACACCAGAATGATCACCAAAGTTTGGAGACATGCCCCCCAAGCTTCAATTCATTCACCGACTTTGAGGTTGTCACCAATTTTTGTACTAGATGGAGAAAAAGGATACAGGTGGATGAAAAGAAGGTTCAAATACGAGATCCAACAAAAGACTCAACTCGACATCTATGAGATCTGGTGAAAGACTCGACCTGACAGGAGAGGTGATTGTTTCATTTTTTAACAAGCTTGACACAAAAAAAGAACTATGCTCATCGGTATGGGTTCAATTCCCATATATCTATTTCATTTTTTAACAAGCTTTCTACAGAGAGAAAAACTATGCTCAGGACCTTTGTTTCATTTTCTAACTAGCTTTCTACAGAGAGGAGAAACTATGCTCATAACTTCTATTTCATTTTTTAACGAGCTTGCTACAGAGAGGAGAAACTATGCTCGTAACTTCTGTTTCATTTTTTAACGAGATTGCCACAAAAAAGTGAAACTATGCTCATGATGTCTGTTTGATCATGGCTTCCAAGAGGATGACACTCTGGAAGGATACCATGTCAAGGGATAAAACTCAGTCATGGCTTCTAAGAGATTTTCACTGGATGGAAGAACAATGCTCACATGTCAAGGGTCTCGACAGGGGTAAGGAGATCAGGCTCCAATAATCCTACCTAAGATATCACCATGTCAACTACCATATCTAAATCATCAGGAGTTGAAGTCATGGGAGATAACGCCACATAATTAACATGTGGCGAGGGAAATACTGCCTGCATATAAGAACCATTTAGGGAGGTAATCCAGTCAGGACCGATGAATGAAAGTTGATCAATAGTCACAATTATTCCATCATGAGGGAAAGATATCACACGAAAAAGAATGGACACGATATCTTTCATGGCATATACATAATCCTGCCTAAGGAGTAAAGTGAAATCCTAGGGGTCTCGAACTACCATGACATCAATAAATACAGTTTTTCCTCCCAAAGTTATGGGAAACTAAGGAAGGGTCCCTAAAGGTTGATTGGTTCTTTTGTTAAAATCTAACAGATTCTATCAAAATACTAATGGACAAAATACCAAAGCATGCCAAGCAACAAAGGACAAAATACTAATGGATGCACCTTCATCTATCAACGCTTGAGGAACGTCCCGACCACAAACCTTTACTGTAATCTGGAAAGGAATGTGAGAGGGAAGACAAGGTCTGGTTAATGCACCCCAATAAAAAATGATGGCCTCATTACTTGGAGGGGGTTTCACGAGAGAAGGAGGAATGGCCCCCAACACGGTAGATTTTGTCTCAACAAGAAAAATGTGGGCAATATCGGGTTTACTCTCTAGAGGGAGAGTAGGATTGACCGATGGTGGAACTGGATTGACCACTTTAACACTCTTTAGAGGAAGAGTGGGATTGACCGATGATGTAACTAGAGAAATCACTTTGGCACTCTTCAGATGAAGGGTGGGACTGACCAAGGAAGGGACTCAATCAGTCACTTTGACACTCATCAGAGGAGGAGTGGGATTGACCAATGATGCAACCGGAGAAACCACTTGGGTTTCACTCTTTTGATGACGAGTGGGGCTGCTCGATGATAGAACTAGATTAACTACTTGGGTTACTGGTTCAACCAAGGATGAAACTAGATTAACCACCTGATCAATCAGACTCACCGAGGATGGAACTAGATTGACCATTTTGGTTTCACTCTTTTGATGAAGAGTGGGACTGATCAATGACGAAATTGGATTAGGCACTTGGGTGTGTGGTTCAATTGAGGAGGAAACTAGATCGACCACCCGATCAACCAGACTGACCGAGGATGGAACTGGATTGACTAGTCCATCAACTAAAGAAGGGTTGGGGGAAAGCTTACGATAACATTTTGGAAGTTGAAGTTTTTCCAAAAGAGAAGAAGCCTCATCCATACAAGGACAAAGGTGAGAGTAATGATCACCTATACACAACATGCAAGGGAACTTGACAATTGTCTTCTTCTTACCAACCTTGACATCACTAGTTGACAGGGTATCATCAACATATCTAGCAGAGGCCGATGATGTGCAAGACCACATTTCTAAGACCTTGGGAATACCAGGGAAATCCCTCAAAAAGTGGTCACCCTTACAAAGACTACAAGGGAATTTGGGTTTCAGATTCTTCGTTTTAACCTTATCTACCTTATCAACACTCCTAGTACTATTAATAGTAGTTGGTTGCATAGATCCAACATTTGAAGTAGTTGGAGGCTTGGTCCCTTTCTATTTCTTCTTCTTCTCTTTATGTTTCTTCTTCTTCTTATCAATCTGGCTACTCGCTTGAGAGATTTCACTAGGAGAAAAAGAATAAATAGAAGGAGACATGACGGGTAAAGAAGGAGAAAGGTCGAGATGAGGTTGATGTGTGGGTGGTGTGCTTACACCTAAAGCACCTGCATTCGAGATCACCGAAGTGGAAAACAACCATACCGGTAACCCAATTGTGAGACCTGCAAGGTTCAAAGTAGTGATGTAAGGAGGACCAATGTTTTCGTAAGAATAAAAAAAAAGCGTTCCCCTGGCAAAGGGGTTCCTTCATTGGTCATCCCGAGAACTGACGCCATAAAAATAAAGCTCCAACCTAGATTTTGCTAGGGAGAACAAACACCACATGCTAAAAACTCTAGTAAGCAAGAAAGTAAACAAAACCTTCTCACAATGAGCACACTAGTTGGTGATGAAATCCAATGTCGCAGGAACAAAGTAAGAAATGACTAAGATAGAGCGGGATCAAAGTAAGAAATGACCTGCTTAATGGACTTACATCCTGGTGCAAGCTCCCACACATAATAGTGGGTATACCCTCCAAGGAGCTCAAGTGAGTCTGGCCAACATCGATTCCAGGCACCGTGAAGACTTCCCCTCCACATTCACCTTGTGCAAAGACCCTAAAGAGATAGGCTAGTAAGGTTACCAACTACAACAGTGATGCCTAGGAAGTGAGTAATTTTGAGGTGTAATAGATAGGTAGACCTTTAACCATGGAGTTCTTTTGTAGGAGGCTTAAACTCAGAAAAGGTAGATGTCCAAATATTCCATGCCAAATCATTATTTCATTGGGGTGGATTTACTTTGTGCATAGGATTGGGTCAGATTTGCAGTTCTAAGGGTTAGGGGAAACATTGTATTCCTAGTCATGTGGATTTTAGAAATCAGTTTTCTGCTTGTAGGTTTGTCATATATCCTACATTATGCTCCTTCAAAAAGTACCTTATAGCCATGTTCAACTAGTTGTTTTAAACTTAGCAGATTATGTTTCAGTTCTGGAACGTGATAGACATCATGTATGTCTTTCTTTACATATTGTTTAGTGAGAATAGGTACAGTTCCTTTGCCTTGAAATTTGACTAAAGAGTCATATCCAAGTGTAATATCAAATGACCTAGAGAAATCAATGCAAGAAGCTAAATCTTTTTTACCTTTCATGTGATTATTGCATCCATTGTCCAGCAACAAGAGGTCCTTTTGTTGTTCTTCAGTCTTGTGACATGAGAGAAACATCCCATCTGAGGTTTCTCCTTCATGATTTGAGACATTTTCTCTACCTGAGTGTTGATATTCTTGCTTCTTCCTACATTCATATTAGTAGTGCCCATACATTTTGTAGTAATAGCATTGTATGCTTGCTTTGTTATTGGATCTCCTCCCTTTGCCTCTTTGAGGCTAGAAATTATGATTATGATTTTGACGTGTGTGACCTTCACTTGAGTGATGGTTGCTTGGAATTCTCCCTCTTCCTTTGTGACCTCTGCCTCTACCTCTGTCTCTCCCTATGTTGAAGGATAATTGAGTCTTGAATGCATTGGCTATTGAATCATCTTCTAGATGGAGTCTGGTCTCATGTGACAACAAAGAACAATACAACAGTACGTGACCTAAATCTACGAGACCAACGTTGCAAAGAAATTTAACTAGAGGCCCACAACCATGACAGTGCTGTTATTGGAGTGCATTTGATTAAGGGAAAAATGGTTGAGCTAAATGATCTCCAGGGAAACAAGAAGATCAAGAACCTGACAGGAATCTTAACGGTGTGGACAGTTGTCTAGAACATCTGGTAGTGTACACACACAATGGAGCTTAACAACTAACACCAAAGACATATCTTCTCTGGCATATCTTAGCTTGAATTTAGGAATTATTTTTATAAATTTTATCCATACACGTCATGAGTAAGTTAGGTACATACATTTGTTCTTTTTTTCCCAAAGGGATTCATGACTAAAGTAAGAATTTGCAAAATGGAGGTCAATTGTATCGACGATCTTTAATGTTGATTTATACAGCCGCCCGAAAAAGAAGCAAAATGTGGGTTTACACATGAGAACGTCATCCACATCATAATGGCAAGACATCGATAAATGAGTTGAATCTGGTGAATTTTCAGGGCCTCGAAAAATGTCCAATAAAAGTATGGCCTTTTTAATATTAGTAAAAAAAAATTGCTTGTATTTCATTCAAACTAACAAATTTTACTCTTTGTTTTGCTACCATTAATTGAAAATTAATGGACTCATACTCGTCAAACACACAGTCAAAGGACTATACAACACTGGTTATATATGTCCTTTATGAAGGATTATTTTGTGCGGAATATATGTCGTTTATGAATAATTTTGTGCCAATAAATTCTGATTTTTTATTATACCATCTTAAATTTATTTTAACTTGGGATTTATAATGTATTCCTAGGGATTAAATCTTTAAAGGTGTAAACCTTTTCTCGGTTTTTTTTAATTCAAAATATGTTTTCACTTAAAGGGAGATGATATCTAAATGCATGATAGATTCGGAGTTAAGATGTATTTAAAATAATTACACATCTCTTGAATTGTAAAAACAACTTTTTACCCAAAAATAAAACATGGAAAAACTATGAAAAAAAAAATTGTAATCTTACATGACAATTTATTAGAAGTATAAAAAAACATTTTGATAAATATTTATCAAATATATAAAGCTCAAAATGTTGAAATAATGTAACTGCAAAGAGTATTCTAATTATTATTGAAGTATTATTTATTAGATCAATCTCCTTTTGCGGATTGATCATGTCGGGTATTGTAATTGACCAAATCCCCTTTTGCAGATTGGTCAAAAGTCGGTCCGAGAATATATTAAATTGGTTATAACCACCCAGAATATATTAAACTTGTTATGACCACCCAGAATGATAAGTCGGCCCAGCCAGTGAAAAGACACCCCAGTTCACACGTGCCAGATTGTATAAATAAGAGAGGCTAGCACCTCATTTGTTCACTCACTCACTTGATGATCAGAGCACAAGTCTGGAGCTACAATTGGAGAAGAAGAGAGAGAGAGAGAGACGGAGAGAGAGAGAGAGAGAGGCACATTCTTGGGAGAGGAATTTATGTATTTGTTTAAGTTATCTCTTGGCATTGTATTGGATATCTATATTAAGAAAGTTTTTATTGGGTTTTATCCCCCATCAGGGTTTCCCAAGATAAATGATGTGTCTCTTGTGATTATGTATTTCTCAGTGATCCTATTTATTCTATGGTTATTTAATGAAATAAAAGAAACCTAATAATATCTTAAACCTTAACATGGTTTCATAGCTAAGCTGAAGAGAGCATCTTTCAAAAGAGAAAGAGAAAAACGTAATTGTCGTCGTACATGCAAATTAGGGATTTTTACTAAAGAAGAGTTTTAGCCTCAAAACCATCTAGAGAAGTGCACCCTAACCCAAGGAGTTCTTTGGCACCTTTAGCACACATTTTCAGTAGGTAAATCTCCCAAAAAGTGAAACCCTAGTTTTCACTGGTACCAGAAAACCAAAAGCACCAGTCTAGAAATCCATTGGTCAAGTTTGAGGGGGTAAAAGTTGGATTTTCAGAAATCTGACTGCACCAACTTATTTTCCTCAGCTCAGCGCATCTATCCCCTGGATCATAATTTCAAATTTTGAAGTTTGAAAATTAGGGTTTCCTCATAAAACCCTAAGTTGCAGTTGTAGTCTCATAACTAGTTACGGTATCAATTGCAGTTGCAGTACTAGTTGAAGTATCAGTCATACTACCAGTTGCAGTCACCCTTGAAGTTTTTAAGAGTTGGTGATCATTGTCGTTGCTACCAGATGGTGCCACTACCTGCAAATTCTATCAAAGGTATGTACTCACATATGTTTAAATGGTTAACCGTTAAAGGTTATTTGTAGGAGAAGGGATCTCTTTCCATAGATCCAAAAGGATCTCAAGATCCAACACATTCAAAAGAATAATGCAACTTAGGTTTGATTATTCTGATATACATCTAGTTGTTAGGACAGTGTTGCATGTTGAAGCTATTACCATCATACTAACCCGTGGTCAAAATATTAGATGGATTAAAGTAGAGATCATAGAGCTTATTTTCTAACCCAAGCTTCTGTCAAGATAGCATATTGTCCTAGTACAGAAGATAGGTTGAAGAAATCACTTGTCATCTTGAGTGAAGGAGACTTGGAAGAAAAGAAACACACTCATTCTTGAGAACAAAACTCTAGGTTCTAGGTTTGAATGATTAAGTTGCTAAGATTCAAAACGTGCAAGTGTCAAGAAAACACTATAGTGCTTGGTAGCATGTGAGCATATTGAGATAAATTCTTAATGTATTTATTTGCATGATACAACTAACATCTCCTCTAGGAGAAACCTCTTGTGTTAGTTCCAGGTTGCCATGGAGGAATGGTTAATCACAACACTATAAGAGTGTTGACCTCATTTCGTATTGTATTTCTTACTTTTGATCCTTACTTTAGATAGGTCACAAGTGATAGCTTTGAAGGAGCTATTGTGATGATTATTCGTGCTATTTTTTTATCTACTACTACCAAAAGAGTATTATTCTTTCTTGTTGACCTTGTTTCAGGTCACATGTGATAACTTTGAGGAAGCCATAGTGAAGGTTCTTGAAGGAAACATATTATATGAGACATGAAGCAGACTATCTACATGACCATATACACTCATGTACCAAAGATTATGAAGAAGAAGCTATCTCTTGAGATTCAAAGTATCTCATATGAAGATTGATTGAAAGGAGCAGAAGGCTCCAAAGATGACCAAACATTAGAACAGGAAGCATAACTCATTTGAAGCCTGACTTTGTCTTTCACATCTAGACTTGGTATTTAACACCAAGTATACCTTGTAAGAGATGATGAAGTCCTTATAGACTCATAAGAAATCGAGAGTAAGCCTAATCTCAGAAAGTATCAAATGAAGAGTCAACTTCCATGACTGGGAGACAGATGACGTGAGAAGACTGGATCATAGCTTTAGAAACTTCTAGGAGATATGAAATCTCTTGGGAAGATTCCCTTGTTTCAGTGACAAACAAGGAAGCCAGTCAGAAAGACTAGGATATGGATTCTTCTGTGAGAATAAAAGTCAGTATTGACTTCCAATATTGATCTATACAGATCAAACATGTTGCAGATGTACAAATCCTAATGTATTTCTAGAGGATTCTCCCAACAAAAGGGAGAAGACTATGATGAGATACTTATTGAAGAAATAGTTCTGGTATTTATGAAGACAACCAGAACAACCATGATTCATATATAGTATGAGATGCAGGGGGATAAGTACCAATATTTAAAACTTAGTGGCAATTGGTGCAGTACACTAGTTGGGTCATAGAGACATGACTACAATGAAAGATAGAGTTACCTCCATGAAAGAAGAAGAGCTATCTTCAGTATCAGTTATTGAGCCACTCTCAGTTTCAGATGAAACTGTTTCCATGATAGAATAAGAGCAGTTACTCTCATATTTTAGCAGCCACAGTGAGAATGAAGGAGTCATTCTCAACCTTAGAGAAAATGCAGGTACAGAGTCCCAGATTCCAAAAGGAACAGTTGAAGAGAGAGTAGAGGAAATACTCCCAGACAATGAGACAGATATTGCCTTATAGAAAGCACATAGAGTGAGCACATGATTTTGCATATTGAGTTGCAGCTGAGCAAGTGTACTAGATTGGTACAATGTAATGAGAAAAATTGATTTGAAGATTGAAGATAGAAAGACTTGTGTCTTCCAGTTGAGGAAGGATCTGTACATGATGAAGCAAGCTCCTAGAGCTTGATATTGCAGAGGATAGACAATTTTCTGACGAGCTCGGGCTTTACCAAGAGTAAAGATGATTCTAACCTCTACTTCAAGGTTATGAATGATGAGCCGATCATATTGTTGTTGTATGTGGATGACTTATTCTTAACTAGAGAGGAAAAACTCATCACTGAATGTAAGAAGAAGCTCTCTTTAGAATTTGAGATGAAATACCTTGGCCTAATGCATTATTTCTTAGGTCTTGAGGTATGGCAGAGCCCAAAGAGAATCTTCCTTAACCAAGGGAAGTATGCAGTTGAAATCCTAGAGAGATTTGATATGTTGAAGTGCAAGTCCATGAATACACCCATGGAAACAAAGTTGAAGCTTCTGGTCGACACTTCATCAGAATTGATTGATGCCATGCTATACAGACAGATCATTGGATTGTTGATGTATCTAATGAAAACCAGACCAGATATCTGCTTTTCCGTGAACACTTTGAGTCTGTTTCTGGTAGAACCCATACATGTTCACCTAGTTGCTAAAAAACATGTGATGAGGTACCTTAAGGGTACATTAGATTGTGGTCTCATCTATGATGGAGATCATGATTTCACACTGAGTGGGTACACTAATTCAAATTTGGTTGGAAGTGTCTCTGACAGGAAGACCACTTCAGGATGTTGTTTTAGTTTGGGATCAACCATGATATCATGGCAGAGAAGGAAGCAATCAAGTATTTCTCTCAGTACAATGGAAGCAGAGTACATTGTTGCATGTTCTGCTAGTTGTGAAGCTATATGGCTTCAAAAGTTGTTGATAGGTATATTTGACCTAGAGATGGAAGCAACCACAATTCTATGTGATAACCATAGCTACATAAAGATGACAGAGAATCTTGTATTTCATGATAAGTCGAAACACATAGAAATCCAATACCATTACATCTGTGACATGGTTGAGAGAGGAGCCATAAAGCTCAAATACGGTAGCATAGATGAACAGGTTGTCGATGTGTTGACCAAGCTTCTATCTCATGTAAAGTTTGAGCACTTTCGAGATAAGCTCGGTATAGTCCGAAAGGAACTCTCTTGATAGGGGGAGTAGTGTTGTGATATTCTATCCTAGTGTTGTACCTACAACTTAATTGTTGTGTTGAGATGCCAGCCTAGTGTTGTGCTTCCAACTTAATTGTTGTGTCGAGATTCCAACCGATTGTTGTGCTTCTATCTTAATTGTTGTGTTGAGATGCCAACCTAGTGATGTGCTTCTAGCTTAATTGATGTGTCGAGATGCCAGCCTAGTGTTGCGCTTCCAAATTAATTGTCGTGTTGAGATGCCAGCCTAGTGCTATGCTTCCATCTTTATTGTTGTGTTGTGATTCCATATTTATTGTTGTGTTGAGATTCCAGCTTAATTGTTGTGTTGAGATTCCATCTTAATTGTTGATGCCAACTTAATTGTTGTGTTGAGATTCCATCTTAATTGTTGA